>PVKA01001312.1:0-151098 GCA_004027165.1 Ctenomys sociabilis | reverse complement strand
TGAGACTGTCTGAGAACAGAATTGCTACTCCTGCTTTTTTCTGAAGTGCTGGGACATGTAGTATTGTTTTCCATCCTTTGTCTTTGAGCCTATGAATGTCCTTTTGAGTTAAGTGTGTTTCTTGTATACAGCATATTGTTGGATTTTGTTTCCTAATCCACTGTGTCAGTCTATTTCTCTTAATTGGAGAATTGAGTCCATTTACATTGATGGTTATAATTGAAGTGTGCTGACTTACGTTTGTCATGATATTTACCTGGCATTGTTTACTCCTTTGTAACCTGTGTTTAATTGACTGTCCTGTTTAGTGGGCTCCTTCCATTCTCATTCATTGAGTTCTGGTCATTGTGGTCTCTCTCTAGAACATCTTTCAGCAGCCTGTGAAGGGATGGCTTTGTCATCATAAAATTCTTTAGTTGTTCTTTGTCGTGGAAGTATTTCACTTCTCCATCAAACTTGAAAGAGAGGTTTTCAGGGTATAATAGTCTGGGCTGGAATTTCTTTTCATGTAGGACTTGAAGAACTCTGCTTCATGCTCTCCTGGCCTTCATTGTTTGTGTAGAGAAGTCAGCTGTAATTCTGATGGGTTTTGCTTTGAATTTGAGCTCCTTCTTCTCTCTAGCAGCTTTCAGTATATTATTTTTCTGTTGGATTTCTGGAATCTTAACTATTATATGTCTCAGTATGTTTCTACTTGGGTTGAGGTCATTTGGTGTTCTGTATGCTTTGGTGACCTGAACGTTGGATTGTTTCCTCATATTTGGGAGGTTTTCTGCAATTATTTCTCCCCACATTCTTTTTATGTCATTTGTATTGACTCCTTCATTCTCGTTGATAGCAATTATTCTCACATTGTTCATCCTGGCATCATCTTGCAGGTGATGGATTATTTTTTCCTGCATTCTTGTTGTTTTTACGAGATCCTTTCTCACCTTTTCACTAGCTGCTCTGGCATCTTCAAGATCTGAAACTCTATCTTCCCTTTCACTCAGACGGTTTTGTAGACTCGTGATTGATATTTTTAGTTTTTCCATATCTCTTTGACTGTGTTTCATGTGTTCTATTTCTTTTCTGTATTGCTCATTCAAGGAATCCATCATATTTCTGATCTCCTCAATTTTTTTATCCATGTCTTCTTTAGAGGTAGTTATTAATTCTTTTTCTGCAGTGTTTCTTCCAAGTTGGATTTCCTCTGTATATTTCTTGACTTATTTCTGTATTTCAGATCCTATGACTTCAAAAAGTTCTTTTTTGATTTCAGAACTTATTTCTGCTTTGAGTTCCTCATGATCTTTCTGTTGTTGTTTCTTTGCTTCAGATGCTTTTAATTCATATATATCAGCTGCAATAGTGCTCTCTGCACTTGTTCTGGGTGAGCATCGTTTTTCCACCCAATGTTTCTGGAATTCATTCTTTATTTCAGATTCTATGTATTCAAATATTTCTTTTTTAATTTGGGGAATTACTTCTCGTTTTATTTCCTCTATAGCTTTCTGCTGTTGTTCCTTTGCTGCTGTATCTGTTCATTCATTGCAGCTGATCTAGTGTCCTCTGCCCTTCCTGATGGACTCAAGGTGTGGGATTGCATTTTTCCCCTTCTCTTTGTCATTTTGTATAGCACTGACCTTTGACCTTTGGTGTAGAGCTTTGGTGCAGCTATAACCTTAGCTTGTTATGAGATTCGGGTGCCAATCTATTAAGTGTGAGATTTTCGAGGTATGCCTATCTGGATCTAGCTTTTGTGTTCAGTTCCTTTTTTGCTGCAGATCGTTTGGTTACCCTCTGTTGGTTCCCGGGGTCAGCCCTTCTGTGTCAGGCAGGTCATTCCTCAGGTGGGCAGGCCTGGGCTCTGGTGCGTCTTCTGGGCTCACAAAAGGAAAGTGAATGATCTTATTCACTGAGCAGACTGTACTGGGTTGGCCAGCCTGTGCTGGGTCCAGGTCTACAGGCCGTAACCTGAGAAGGCTGGGAAAGGTCCCTCCAGTGCAGTGGGCCTGGAGCCCTCACTCACAGGCCAGGCTGTGCTGGGTTTCAGTACATGGCGTGGGACCGAGGATTGCTGAGAAATGTCCCTCCAGTGTGGCAGGCTTGGAGTTCTCACTCCAGGCTGAGCTGCACTGTGTCTTGGGCTGTGGCATGGGACCAGTAATCACCTGGAAATGTTTCTCTGGCATGTTGTGCCTAGAGCTCTCACTGGGCCACTGGTGGGGGGGGGCAGGGAATTCCTGGGAAATGTCTCTCGGGCATGGCGGGCCTGGAGTTCTACACTCACTGAACTTTGTTGCCCAGAGAGTCAGGGAAATTCCCACTCGTTCAGCGGGCTTTAGGGCAGGGATCCCGGGAGGTGCTGGTTAGTGTGTCCTGAGGTTTCAGGCCAGTCACTGGCTTGGAGTGCTTGGGGACAGGGAACTGGGTAGCATGGGTGGGAAGAAGCCAATGGCTCTCCCTCAGACTCACCTCATTCTCACTGATCTGGGAAGCTTGTGGGTCTCACTGTCTCTGGTGGTCTCTGGGGCTGGGCGTGCGTGGGTGGGATGGAGGAAGATGGTGGAGTCCACCTCTTCTTCTACTCTTCCTCCTCCCCATCTTCCTCTTCCTCCTCCTCTTCTTTTTCCTCTTCCTCATCTGCTTCTTCCTCCTCCTTTTCTTCCTCTTCCTCTTCTTTCTCTTTCTCCTTCCTCCTCCTCTCTCCCCTCTTCCTCCTCCTTTTCTTCCTCTTCCCCTACTCTTCCTCTTCCTCCCCCTCCTTCTCCCTGTCTTCCTCCTTTTCTTCCTCTTCCTCTTCTCCTCCTCCTCTTCTCCTCCCCTCCTACTCCTTCTTTCCTTCTCCTTCTTCTCTTCTTCTTTCTTCCTCTTCTTCTTCTTTGCACAGCTATCAAGATCCTTGTGTTACAGACAGAAATGGACAGTTATTTTAACCTGTAGTTTTCCATTTTGGTTAGACTAAAGAAATCTGGCAAAACACAGATGTATTTTCTTGTATCCTAAATCATCTATTAAAATAGATTAAAGAATAGTGTCATTGTTGGGGGAGTTAATGATCTTTGGAACTAGACTTGAGCAATAGGAATTTTCAAATATCCAGGTCTGAAAAGTACAATGAGGAACTATCTTCTCATGATTAAATATTGGTATGCATTGTCTTGATGCATGTGCTTGTCTGAATGATATATGCTTGCACCAGGCCCAACTGTCTTTTCTATTAACAACAGTGAGGTGCAATACTCACAGAAGCCTTTCAGAGAACTATAAGAGGTCAAGAGCCCATCTCTGTAGTAGTGGCAGAGATAAATGTTTTCCATGAATGTAAAAAAATGTACTTAAGAAAGAAGGACAGGGGAGACATTACTTAAAATTCATTTATATGAATCACAATCAAAAGTGGGTTTTTACACTTCTGAACCTGGCCATTTGTTAGTCTCCAGTTCCAGAAAGAGGAATCCACATAGCTGACACTAACAAAAGATCTAAAAACTGTGGTACAGGGTTTCAGGCTAAATCCTGAGAGGATTTGACTGATCTTGGCAGATGCAAAAGTTACATTTGTTGTTATATAGGTGTTGCTTTGCCTTGGTCTTAAGCATGCAGCAGAAAAGTATAAAAATAAGTTATAAAAAGTAAAGCCATGTTAATACACTGCGCTGTAAAAGGCTCAAATCAACAACTTCTGACATTGCCAGTCCTACAGATAACCCACTACTATTATGGACTATTGACTATATTGGATTATTTTGCTGAGTTTACTCACCTACAATATTTAAATGACAATGAAATACTCATCTCTGTCAAAACCAAGCAAAAATGGGGATACAATTGAAGGACCATTTTGTCTGCATATACAAAACAGTTAGGATAGATATACAGCTATTTTTGCTTAATTCAATGAGAAGAAAGATTTGTAGTGGTAGTGTTTGGACAGGATATCATGTCTGCATCTTGTACTGTGAATAACTAATATGAAGACAGCAATATGCAATGTATTAATTATTGAAATTGTCCAACTAATCTATTGTCAAATTGTCTCATTGCTATTTGTTTCTTAATAAAATTAATTAAAAAAGAAAGAGAGGTTTTTCTCTTCTTTAGGAGCCCTGTACTTCTGTGGCTGCCAAGACCTCACAGGTCCCTTCTGTAGTTTAGAAGAGTTCTTGATCTTTGAGGAGACACTATTTCACCAAGCGGGGTCTGGAAGCCTGATCTTGTTTCTCTGATGAAAGTGTGGGCAATGAAACACACCTCTGACAAAACAAAACAAAAAAGGTGCATATGTTAGAAGCCATGGAAGTTAGGAAATCCATCAAATGTGCGTAGGTTGGACTAGACCTCAGTGCCTAAAGCAAACAAGCCTCCTCAGTCCTGAGATAAACATCCTGTCTGTTAAGATCAGCTATTAGTCACTAGGAAATCTTGTGTTACATGTTACTAACTTTGCAAGAATATAAATAAAATACTCTTTTGCTGTGGAAACAATATATATGTGTACACAAGATAGATAAGATAGATATACAACTACTTTCTCTTAGTTCATTGAGAAAAAGGTTTATAGTAATATTGTTTAGACAAGATATCATGTCTACATCTTGTCCTACTACAAAGGCAACAGTAGGCAATGTATTAATTATTGTAACTGTCCTATTAAGCTATTTTGAAACTGTTTCATTGCTATTTTATGTTTTTTTCTCATTAAAATGAATAAATAAATACATAAAAAAAGAAAGTGCAGGTAACTGTTGGCAAATTGTCCTTGAGGAACAAGACAGGACATATTAGTGACACTGACTGAGATAGACACAGACAAAGGGAAAAGTCCAGGCTTGCTCCCCTGGGCCCCTCTGTTCTGGGTACTGGAGGTGCTCACGCAAATTCTGGGTCATCTCTCAGTGTTGACACTCCTCGAATTACCACTTTTCAATCCACTGATGACTTCTGGTCTCCCAACCTTCTACACATTTTATAGAACATCTAGTTGGGTGAAGCAGTGTAATTTCCTCTACTTCTTTATCTGTTCTTCTGTATAGAAATACTTTTAGTTTGGCCTATGGGCTTAATAACATTTAAGCATTTAGCCCAACTATTGCTCCCTTGTAATCGTAGCTCATTTCATACATCCAAATTGACAAAAGTATGGATTATGGGGCTTGTGAGTTCATCTTTAGTTTTCCATCATTGTACATTTATTGCCTTTCTTCCTTTCATGACTTGTTATCTAACTTCATCAAATGGAAATGCCAATCCCCGTTGTATATTTCTCCCCATGATATGTTAATGCATTCTCTAAGTAGACTTGAGCTCATCCTTACTCTTGTTCTCTGTAAGCACATTATTCACTAGTAAAGCACGGCCTTTATCACATTCTATAATATTTAACTGCACCCTTCTCTCCTCCTCTACACTGCTAACTCCTTAAGGCACAGACATTGTCTGATTAACCTTTGCAATTGTAATATCTATCATAGAGCCTCGGACAGAGCTAATTCTCAGTAAGTTTGTTGGATTGGATCCAAAATAATTATTTAAATAAAAAATGTATTTGAATTTTGCTACTTGGAGTCTATGTGCTAGATGATATTGCCATTTATAAGTAAATGACTAATATACTAATTAAAAAGAATCCCTCTATTCCTTAAAGCAGGTCTCCAATGGATTTCACTTATCAATACTTTGTTAGTTTAAAGTTACTGTATGCATTTGAAATTTATAATCTTAGCTTCTTCAAAAATATCCCATCATTTACTGATTGGTCACTTATCATTAGTATGAATTGAAAAGATTTTTATGACATTTCTATTTGAAGATATGTTATTTTCAGACCTTAATCAGCAGTAAATCTTTTGAAAATCTAATCATTCTTTTTCTGGACAGAAAATTGTTTCACTGGTCCAAGTGTCTGAAGAAGCAGAGCAGATTCATGCCATCACATCTTTCAGAAATGTTCCTGGTTCACTCTTTAAATCATAATCCCCTCAGTGACAGATCACTAGCTCAAGAAAAGGTTGACTTCCGTCTTGAATTTCTGCTTTCCAGGATTTGACTTACCTTGAGCCCTTTGACCTAGCTTGGCCCAATTTTATGTTTCAGAAAGTGCTTTGATGTGTTTCACTCACCATAGAGGATGTCAAGTCAATACAAGCTGGGAAGACTCTAAAGTTTTCACTTGAAATTTAAATGTGCAATTGGAAATCTTCCATTCTGAAAATGGTTAGTATTTATTTCTAAGAAAGTGTCCTTTCAGTCATGATTCTTGAGAAATATTACTCTTCAAGTAGATGTTTATTTTCATCTAATAGGTCATTTGAGAAAGACAGTGAAGAAATAGGAGTGCTTTTGATTCATAACTCAAGGCAACCATTCTACTTCCTAAAGTCACATAATACTGAAAGCAATGAAAGACATCAGTATAGACAAATATGTCTATGTTAGTCATGATTGTGTCACCAAGGGCAGACTTATTCCTCCAAGTGAGATAAAGTCAATGGAATTATTTAAGAATTACTCATGTTCAAGTTGAGAAATTCTACAGAATTAAAATGATGGGACCTCAACCTTATGACATCCTCTATTTGAGAAATGGTCTGATTATTTTAATGGTAAGGAAAAGGGATTCATTTTTGCACATACATATGGGCTAAGATCTGCCCTCTTCTGGTCACTATTTACTTTGCTCTGGAAGGCTATAAAAGAAACTTGAATTAAGTCTGAGTTCTGACTGATGGGGTAATTGGTTTGGTCTTCATAATGTCTAGATTGCAGACCTAGGCAGCCACAACCTCCGAGGCCTCATAATTAATTGAATATCAAGGTTTTCAGATTCTGGACTGGCCATTGGCCATAGGTAATCAGGAAAATGCTGGACTGTGCCTTCACTTTCTCTTTTCCACATCTTCACTCACTTGAGTCACTCACCTGTTTACCTTGGTGTTTCAGAAAATGCTATAACATTAACTCTCAGAGTGCTGATTTAAGACTTTGATTCTCTTTCTGATTCCTTTTCAATTCTGACGCATTTTTCTGGGCATGCCCTATTGTCTGACACATGTATTCAGAATGCTACTTTGTAAGATGTTGGCCAGAATAGACACAAAGGTAATATTATATAAGCCATAGTCATGATGAACAGAGGTCATCTTACTGTAGAGAAGTTAAATGCAAGAAACCATGTTTATATATGACAGTAAATTAAGGAAATTCAACATTTTGGGATGAAATATACAGATACTCACTGACAAAGTATTTGTTGGTCACAGTTTATGTGAAACTGTCTTGGAAATTTGGAATTTTCTTTGCAACCTCTCTACTTTTAATTGAATTGTCATAACACAACAAAAGTAAACTCTTTAGATAAATTAAGTTTGCTTTTCAATTATACAACATTGTGAATTTTAATTATTATTTGATGAAAACCATATGTTTCTGAAATTTATGAAACAAACTCCTGTGCTTTTAAAGAGCGGGTTGAATAAAACTGAAAAAAATTTAGGCTCATTTAAAATGTCTCCTGATGAAATCAAGGCTTAATTTTTTTAAAAAATTGTTATTGTGTTCCTCCTCCTGTAACCTTCATAGGCTCAATTTTTTGTTGCCACAGAATGTGTCCCCAAATTTAGTGGCTTAAAGGCACAATACATCTTATTATCTCCTGATTCTATGAGATTACAGAGCTCAGCTGTGTGATTTCTTTGTTCTACGAGATTCAGGTCAGGCCGTGGCCTTTTCTTGGTTGGATGTTGTGGTGGTTTCTCCATGTGGTTGCCAGTTCACGCACATTTTGCTGAAAACTCTGCTGTAACAGTTGACCAGAGGGCATTTGCTCTTTTCCACATAGCCTCTTTTGAAGACCTGGCCTTCTCTCAGTGTGGCAACTGAGTTGCAAGACAAAACATTTCCTGTGGTAAAACTAACAAGTGCAGATTTTAAGGCTTAGCTTCAGACAAACACAGGGACATCTCTACTGAATTCTATTGGTCGAAGTAAGTCAGAGGGTCAACCCAAGTTCCTAGGGACTACAATTCCTAGGGACTTCAGACCATTTTTGATGGAATAGCTGTTAAATATATTACGTAAATTCATTTCTACCAAGAAATCCCTAATTCATTCATTCTTTCTTTCTTTCAAATTCATTTCCACTAAGAAATCCCTAATTCATTTTTTCTTTCTTTCTTTCTTTCTTTCTTTCTTTCTTTCTTTCTTTCTTTCTTTCTTTCTTTCTTTCTTTCTTTCTTTCTTTCTTTCTTTCTTTCTTTCCATATCAGGAATTGAACTCAGGACCCTGCGCTTGCCAGACAGGTGCTTATTTTACTGAACTATCTCCCCAGCCCTCCTAATTTCTAGGGTTATGACCCAGTGGCTCTAGCTGTTGATTCTATTTTTAATCCCTGGTTCCTGACTTACTTTCTGCAATCCTACCTACCTAGCAGATTCCATTTCTCATCTTGCTGCTTTCCTCCTGTGCTTCTTTGTGGTTATGAGTTCTGTGTTCCCAAGTTTCTTTCATGCTGATTGCTTGAACCATCCTAAAATGTTTTCCTCTTTGGCTCTTTCCTTGCTGGCTCCTCACTTTTTAGATCTTATTTTTTTGCTATTTTCTAGAAAATCTTATTTGCTAGAAAATCTTATTTTTCCCTCTGGGATCTGACTGCCTTATGCTCATTGATCAATCTGGCTTGGTTCACTGCTACCTGACTAGCACTAATACAGTGGTTTTTGGCTCAGAGGCTTCTACCTAAAGCCTATGAATTTAGTTACCTAAATTTAGTTTAGTCATATAAATTTAGTTACCTGAATTTAGTTTCCCAAGTTTCATGTTTGCTTATATGAAGTTGTCACCATATCAAATTTGGTGCTTGCCAATAAAGTCCAATTTTAGCTACTCTTTGAATTGTTGGCCAGGCCATATTTGCTATTTATTGGGCTGGGTACCACTTTAGAGTCCCCAGTCCCCCTCCCAGGACCCACTGGGCCATGCTGAGGTGGGTGCATGAGCCTATATGCTTACCTCTGCAGCAGCATTCCCCCAGCACTTTATTTATGTTGAGTCTGGCATGTCAGCTTGTGAAACCAAAGAAATTCACAATGAAATAGTTTTGCAAATGGCAACCATACCTGTAACATGAGGCCTTTTTCACAACTTTTGGAATGTCTATCATCTCAAAGAACATTAGTATTCTATAACATAGACTCCTGGGTCTCGTTGATTTATCTTATTTTATTCTCTTCCAAAAGAAACAGAACATGAATTTTGGCAGAAAGTAGAGGTAGAATATTTGTGTAATGACATAGTTATTTTAAGATTCCTGACTAGGAAGCAGCTTGTTGCTGCTAAAAAGCTTAAGAGAACACCCCAACCTGCCAGGACAGTCTATTAAGAAAATGTCATTTTAGTATGCTTAATGCCTGCGTGTGTGCCTTTAATTGCTGAAATCATAATTTATTAATAGCTTTATTTAACTGCATGTTCTGGAAAGATCCCATTTGGAAGGAGTGCATTTTTCCTCCTTGAATCACCTTATTTTCAATGAACCCTGATTTTTAAATTTTTATTCTATTTATTTATTTATTTATTTATTTATTTTGTATTTTTTTAGGGAAGGGTCTACAGGGTGTTTAGGGTCTCACTACTAGAACTGACTGACAGTGATCCACCTGTTCACAGCCTTCCAAGAGCTGGGATTATAGGAGCATGTCACCATACCCAGTCTATGATTTTTTTTTTAATGATCCACTCAGAGAAACAATAAACCTCTGAGGGCATATGATCTAAGTGTTCACCAACAAAGGAGCTTTTTCTACAACAAAGATGTTACATGGTAGAAAAGGTGCACATATTGATTTTATTTGACTTCAATCTATTGTATGTTTATGATGTTTTACACCAATCATAGTACACTATTTGAAGTATTTTTTCTATGTCAGGCATAGAAAATATGTCCCAAGCCTTTTATATGTGTTATTTTATTTGATCTTACAACATGCCTCAGAGGTAAACTGGGAACTGTTATTACCATCCTGTATAGACAGGGACACCTACCAGTGGGAGATTAAGCACAAAGTGGCATTGATGATGCCTCTGCCTTGCTGGATGCAATGCAACAACCACAAAAATATCAAAATAACAGTACAAGTTTTACTGGAGTCTCAGCAGATGAATTTTATTCTTACTCTTTTGTAGCTGTGGAGAGATACATTGACATAAGCAGAAATGGAATGGGTAGGGCAAGTTGCATACCACTAAAGAAGTTAGTGAGTACTTCTTATAAATTCTCTACATGAGGTAGGGGCTTACAAACTTATATTTTGCCCACCCATACTTATACCCATAGCTGTACACAATACAGTATGCTGTTATTTTATTCACATTTAAAATTTTATTTTTATAAATACATGTTTGCATTATGTAATGATTACATTCCTTATAGGGATCTGGTACATGTAAAAAACCTTTATTTTCATCCTCTGCCTCCTGTCCCTCCCCATCCCCTCTGTCTCTTGTTCCCCTTATCCTTTGAAAGAACCTAGCTTCCTATTTTCTACCACCTTTTGTTTTGCTCTTTGTTTATATTTTGGGCTTTTCCATGTGTCTGACTTAATGCACTTCACACTGCAGTGTCAATGTGTGAATGACTGAAGTTTATCCATCTTACAGCAGAGTAGTACTCCACAGTATATAAGTGCCACATTTTTTCATCCATTCATCTATTTATGAACATATTAAATGCTTCCAAGATTTACTATTATGAGTTGTGCTGCTATAAACAAGGGTATATATGAATTACTGCAATAAGATTTCTTTAACTTTTTCAGAAAGATAACTAAAAGGCGAATACCTTGGTCAAATGGAATTTCTAACTTAAGTTTCAGGGCTCACCATGAGTCCTGAGGACTTGTGATGATTTTCATAGTGGTTATACTAGTTTTCATTCCCACCAACAGTGTAGAAGGATATATTTTTCCCTAGCCTTCCTAGCATTCATTATTATTTGATTTCTTGATCATAGCAATTATTTCTGGACTGAATTGGAGTCTTAATGCTATTTATTTAATTAATTTTAATGAGAAATTGCAATGAGGCAGTTTCAAAACAGGTTTGTGGGACAGTTACAATAATTAATGCATTATTCAGAGTACAAGATGCAGACATGACATCCTGTTCAAACACTACTAGTACAAATCTTTCTTCTCATTGAACTAAGAGAAAGTAGCTGTATGTATATCCTAACTAGTGTGTGTGTGTGTGTGTATTTCACTACAAAATGGTCCTTCATTTGTGTCCATTATTTTTGTTTAGTCCTGTCAGAGATGGGTGTTCCATTGTCATTTAAATATTGTAGGTGCTTGAATTCAGCAAAATAACCTAATAGTCCAGTAGTCCATAATAGTAGTAGGTTTTCAGCAGAACTGGCAATGTCAGAAGTCGTTGACTTGAGCCTTTTACAGCTCATGATATTATTATGGCTTTACTTTTTATACCTTGTGTTTATACTCTTCTGCTGGATGCTTAAGATCAAGTTAAAGCAAGAACGATATAACTAAAAATGTAACTTTTGTATCTGACAAAGTTAGTCAAATCCCCTCAGGATTTATCCTGAAACCTTGCACAGCAGTTTGTAGATCTTTTGACTCATCCAGATGGTTGACATTGTCAAAAGATTTAATATTGTTTTAATCTTCATTTTTCTAACGGCCAGAGATGCTAACACTTTTTCATGTGTTTACAGGCAGTTTGTGTTTCTTTCTCTGAGAAATTGCCCCATTTTTGACTGGGTCTTTAATTTTGAGGGTGTAATATTTTTGAGATACTATACATTCTAGATATGAGTTCTGTATCTGAGAAATATGAGGCAATTTTTTCCCATTCTGTGGCTTGTTTTCGTTTTGTTCATTATTTCCTTTCCTGTGCAACTTTTTAAAAAAAATTCACTAAGCTCTTTTATATTGATTCTTGGTACTATTTCTTCTGCAACTGGGATTCTGTTCAGAATGCCCTCGTCTATTCTCATAGCTTTGAGAGTTTTACATATTTTTTCTTCCAGCAGATTGCTTTGGCTTTGACATTTAGGTCTTCAATCAATTTCCATTTTAGTCTAATATGTAGGGAGGGTGAATAGCCAGTTTTGCCAGCACCAGAGACTATCCCCTCCCCCACCTACCCAGAGATTGTTTCTCTTCACGTGTTTCTGGCCCTTTGTCAAAGATCTGATAACTGAAGTTTTATGGAGTTGTTTCTAGTCCTCTATTCTGTTTCCTTGGTCCTTATATCTGTTTTTGTGCCAATGCCATAATGTTTTTACCACTATCATTTTGTAGTATAACTTTATGTTTAGAACTGTGCTGTCTCATGTTTTATTCTCATTACCTGGGGCTGTGTTTGTTATTCTTGATCTCATCTTGCTGCATATGAATTTAAAGACTGTTTTCTCTAGCTCTGTGATGAATGCTACTAATATTTTGATTGTGAATGGTATTGTTTTCCTAATTAACTTTTGAGTGAGTTGATTATTAATTTACAAAAACATTTATTTTTGTTAATTATATATCCTGCTATGCTACTAAATCTGGTTAACAATTCTAGAAGTCTTTTGGTGAAATTCTTTCAGTATTCTATGTAGAGGAGCATGTCATTTGCAAATGATTACAATTTGACTTTTTCCTTTCCTGTACATCTCCTTTTTATTTATTTCTCTTGCCTCATTGCTCTGGCTAATGTTTCAAGAAATGTACCGAACAAGAGTGGAGACAGTGAGCACCAATGTCTTGTTCATATTAGAAAGAAAGTTTTCAGAGTTTTTTAAAGTATGTTGGCTGACACACACACACACGTGTATATGTGTAACACCAGTACAGTTGTGTCTTGTTACTTTTCTTATGGCTGAGACGTAATACCTGCCACCCACATGTCAAAGGAGAAAATATTTACTTAGCTCACAGGTTGTAGAAGTTTCTGCTCATAATAAACCAGCTGCAAAGCAGAGTAGCACATAGTGGAGGACCAGAAAACAGCAAAAGTCGTAAGTGAGAGGGAGGAGGAGACAAGACCCTTTCTGTCCCTTAGGGTGGTGCCAAGCCAATCCATGGACTGATCCAGCAATCACCCACCTGTAATCCCTAACCTTGAATCCCAGCATTGCACTGTGTATTATTCACCCACGAACCATAACAACTTGTAAGTGTATATAAACATGAATGAGCCAAAAGGGCATGTCTTAAACATGGATATCTTTAAAGACAATAAATTTTTTAGTGAACAAGGTTTTCTCTTAATCAATCAACTATAGAATTATGAGCAGTTGCACTCAAAACCAAGATAATTTACTTAAAGTTCCCTGACAAACCATCAGATATTGGGATCTTGGGCTGTGCCTCCAATCACCTGGGCTGCCAGTATCTGTACTTCCTTCTCACTGACATTTTTGTAAAGTTATGTCTGCCATTGAGAAGAACAACATGCCATCTTTACCTGGAGAGACTGTGCTTCTACTGCTTCTCTGAGGCAGAATAGATAACTTTGGTGGCTTCAGAGATCTCTAGATATTTCATTCACTTTGGGAAAAACTGAAAAAGCTTCTTTATTTTGGTACTTGGAATCAAACTTAGGACCTTGAATAATTTGCCAGGTGGGTATGGCACTGGTGAGCTAAAGGCCCAGGCTAAGGTAGCAATTTTTTTTTTTTGGCACACTGATTTTCTGTGTCTGGGATGCCTCCAGTAATGTTTGTATATGGAGTCATCTTATTTTATCTCTATGTTAACTGTGAGTGTTCTAACCAAGTTTTCGTCCATCCCTGCTATGTATACATTGCAGATTCTGGAGCTGCCCTCTTTCCCAGCATTAAATATTCCTGTCCTACCATCAAAGTCTGCACAGTGGCATAATAGCTTTCTCTTCACAGCCTGCTAAACCCTGAGGCAGCATCTACTTCTGAAGTAACACATGGGTAGATTATTTTACTCTAAAAGGTATTCATGTAAAGATGACTCACATAAATGCCTTCTTGATGGTGGCAAGAATATGTGTGGAGGAGAAGAGGTAATCAAGTACCAGTTGCTTTGCCTAAGACTCTGTCCACATTCTTGGGAAAAGTTTAGTTGACTTGACTCACTTGGCTCTTAACAGAACGTTCAGAAGGCCAATGTATTTGTGATATTTGTTTTGATAGTATTAGCTGTCAGGACAGTGATTTAGTTTTAAAATATTAAAAAACCATTGATGTCAAATTGTTAGTTTAAGAAAGCCTTAGAGAAAGAATAAGTTCAAACGTTAGACCCCATAAATCCTCAAAACAATAACATTGTAAAGTAGATAATCATCTAATTTTTACATGGGTTCGAACACAAAACTTCTCTAAGTCCTTTACAAACTATGCTTTCAATTCTTTGGCCCAGTCTCCACAGACCTTTGGACTACCTAAAGAAATAAACAACCCAGGATAAAATCATGCATGCTGAAATCCAAGTATTTTCTGTGAACAAGACAGGATCCTCCTCTTTGATTTGTCAGCAGGACAACTGTAGCACTGTTGTTCTTTTAAAATAAACAAATATGTTTGGTGGAAACAAGAGGCCTGGAAGTGCTTGCAGAAGTAGTGAAGCCTAGCCTGGAAAGCAGCCAGAGGTCATTTAAAGGTTGACTGGTCATTCCTAGGACATGTTTCTCTAGGCTGTACGTAGACCAATGAGGGTGATAAAATTCCTTTCCTGCTGTGTAGACACAGACACCATGAAAGTCATGTGTCTTTATTATCAGTTATTGTGAAGTGGCTGGAAGTGAAGTATGGAAAGACTGTCATTACATTTCATTACCTGTGCTAGGACAAGGGGTATGGTTTTGCCGCAAATGTATGGCTTGGGCAGGGATGTCAGAGATGGATGGAGTCATTAGACAAGCATGTGATCAGCCTTCCTGACACGAGCTTTATCTTTTTCTCTAGATTTGGGAAAGGTATTAATCAGGATTTTGGTGGTGAGAAATGCTGCTGTTCACCAAAAATATCCTTAGTGTTGGACTTTATTTTCTCTTTTGGCGTCAAATTCTGCAATTTACATTTTATTGTTTAAAAGAAAAGAGGGTCAATTCAGTTCAAGTATGGCCTTTTCATTAGTGGTCTGCATTGTCATTCCCTTCTTGTTCTTTCCTGTTCAGATAAAGAGTTGAGCCAGAGGCTAATATCTGGTTGCTCCACAGATTGCCAACTTGGATTGCTAGATCCCTGCATATCTGTGATCCCACTGGCAGTTAGCATGGATTCTCTTGCAGCTCCCTGGATAAATGCTTTCTTTACCACTTGATTCCACCCAAACCAGAAAGGTGTGTGCCCTGGCTTCATCAGCGAATGCATACCCACCTTTTCAAGGTAATGAATTTCACAAGGGGCCGCCTTTGCTTCTCTACTCTCTATCTATCTATCTATCTATCTATCTATCTATCTATCTATCTATCATCTATCTATCTATTTATTTAGTTATATTTTAGGGAAGGATCTATGGAGTGTCCAGGGTCCACTACTAGATCGGACTCATAGTGATTTGCCTGTTTATAGCATCCCAAGAGCTGAAATTAGAAGCACACACCACCATGCCCAGTCTCAATTGCCACCTTAGCACACCCTGGGGGCAGGTCTGGCACAGCAGGTTTGGGGATTGAACCCCTGCCACTGTGCCTGCTTATAGGCACTTTAATCTACTGAGTTATTTGGCTGGCCCTCTACTCTCCTTTTAGATCTTCTAGATTTTGGGCATCTATGGTTTTGTTGGTCACAAATGGGCTCCTGAAGAAAACCCATTTTTTAAAAATTGATTTTATTGAGAAACAAGTAGCAATGAGAAAGTTTCAAAACAGGTTAGTAGGACAGTTACAATAATTAATACAATGTATATTGTCTTTGTAGCAGTTATTTATAGTACAAGATGCAGACATGATGTGTTGTCTAAATACTATTAGTTCAAAGGTTTCTTCTCATTGAACTAAGAGAAAGTAGCTGTATATCTATGCTAACTACAAAATAGTTGTAGTGAAAAATATATAAACATATTTTTTTCACTAAAAAAATGATCCTTCATTTATATCCCCCTTTTTTGTTTTCTTTTGTCAGATACAAAAGTTATATTTCTTGCTCTATAGGTCTTGCTTTATTTGGTCCTAACCATGCAGCAGAAAAGTATAAACATGAGGTCTAAAAAGTAAAGCCATATTTAAGATGAGCTGTAAAAGGCTCCAGTCAACAACTTCTAACATTGCAGTCATGTGGATAACCCACTATTGTTACAGAATACTGCACTGTATTGTATTATTTTGCTGAATTCATGCACCTACAATATATGCATGGCAATAAAATACCCATCTCTGAAAATCCATGTCTTGAGAGAGTAGGAAGAAAATTTGTTTAAAATTCATGTCAAAGTGTTAGTAACCTTACTTATTTTTGTATTTTATTATATATTTCTGTTCCTTTAATTTTCAAGGAGGGTATCTGGAAAGATTCATGATTATTACAAATGATCATCCAGTTAAAACTAAATGTAAGGCCATCAAAGAGGTGCGTTTGTTCTAGATGAAACTACTTGGATTGGACAGTAGATTGCTTCTTTTGAAAATAAAACCAAATATAAAGTTGAAGACTACAGAGTGTCCTTTCTTACCTTAGTGATTTTAATTCCCTCTTCATTACCTTAGCCATATTTCTGCTCTACAATAATGAGCATAACTGACAAAAACACAACTGGGAGACAGCAATGGTGCGGACAAAGAAGGCAAAGGTGAACTTTTAAAGACAGACACTGAATGTCTAAATGCATGACGATGACTTACTTACTTTTGAATGCTCTTCTATATGCTTTACATCTGGAGCAGAAATAGTTTAATAAACGATGAGGGACTTGTCCAAGTGATGAGAACAAAGTGCGTAGCATGGGATAATTCTACACCATTGAGAAGAAAAATGTAGCAACCACTCCTAAGGCCCTAACTTTCATCTATTTGTCTCACTTATTTCTTCTAAACATTGCCAAGTGAGGTGAAACAAGACATGCTCTATTTCAAAAGTACAATCGCACTCTCAAGGTGTTGCATATTAGCTAGCACCTTGGTAAAAAGTAAACAAACCAGTAGGAAGAGAAATGACAGTGAGAACAGAGAGAGCATAGGAGCAGATACTAGTACTAAACGGTTAGGTTAAAGTTAAGTTAGTTCATTATCTTACTGCTCTGTATTAAGCAGAAATCTATGAAAGTTTGATGCACAGAAATAATGTCCAATGTCTTCTATTTGAAGTTGTTACAGTATTTTTTTCTGCTTAAAGCTGTTCAACTACAGTTATTTTTTTTTCTCAAGAGAAAGGCCATGCTTAAAATAAATCTTTTTTTGTCTAATTATAAAAACATGATTATTATAAAAAATAATGAGAATAATACAGAGAACAATTAAATGGCAATAACTTCACTGTGCAGTAAGCATAGCTAATATTTTAAATTTATTTTCTACTATTTTTACATTCACATGTACATAAAAACACATATTTCACAAAATTGAGTATATTGTATTTTTCTGAAATATCTCTAAATATTCTTCAAAAACAATGTACTTGGGATTCTTTTATTACACAATGAGGTTGATCCTTGCTTTGAAAATATTATAAGTAAATCCGTAATGAACATCCTCGTATAGCAATTGTGGGATGCCTATTTATTTAGTTTTCTATTTATTGTATTCTGGGAAACTTCTGTTTCATCTTATATTCTAATTCATTTTGAATGTCTTTACTAGGCTATAATTGTTCTGTATACATTGAAGATACTAATGGTTTCTACTACTTATTGCAAATAATTCATTTTTTTCTCTTTCATTTTACATTTTGTTGCTTTTAGAAACACAAAGAAGTCACATCAAACGTTGAGATTTTCTTTTGATGTCTCTTCTATTGCTTTTGAAAGTGTCCATCACTAAATACTAATAATACATTCACTTACAGTTTTCTTCATTTTGAAAATTATGCAAGAAGTCATTGCTATTGTTTTAAAAAGGACAATAAAGGAGCAGGTAGTACAGTTGGAATTGCTCTTGTTCCTTACATTCCCTCCTGCTGTCATTCCCTGTCAGTAGATGTACCTTTAGTTTTTGAAGATTTTACTTTTTTATCTCTTTTTAATGCAGCTGAGATTTATTTCTGTTGTGTGGTCTGAGGTGAAAATTGAACTGAAGATTTTTTCCAGACAGTGAGCCAATTTTCCAACATCATTGTTGAATAATTCATTCCTTCCTCTTTGGTTTGTGAAGGCCCATATTTCTTGAGTTACAAAGACAGGAAACTCAAAATGACATTATGCAACAAAAATAACTTGCTTTCAGTTCTTGAATACATGACTGGCTGGGCACGTGGTTGTTCACACACCCACGCTCTGTGCAGAGGCAGAGCACGTCGCTGTAGGCCAAGTGATTGGAGTGTCCATTTTTAACAGAATGTTCTAATTAGCTGATCCACACAAGTCTTTAATTTTTCAGTTCAATTCAGTTCAATTCAACTGACTTGATTTCAACCAGTGTTTATTAAATGCTTATTATATGCATTCACTTTAGTATGTGAATTCTGGTTGATCTGGTTTTGGATTACAACCCAGTATACAAGCTGCTATGGAGTTCAGCAACTTGTCCAATAACTCAGGCAAAAACTAAATAAAATTTCTGGGGAAATCAATAGAGGCTTTGCGGAAACAATTTTAAATGATTATCTTTAAAGTTTGAATTGATATGCTCTTAAGGTTACAGAGTGACTTCGTGTTTTCTTCTCCAAAGCTGACAATAACAAATTGCCCAAGTCATTTGGATCATGCCATAGAAGCAGATTAAAGGCTCATAAGCATACTGTTGAGCAAAATAAATAAGTAAAAAGCATATGTAAGTGAAAAGGATGTGTTTTTTTCCCAGAATAAAAACATAGAAAGACAAAGACCTGCCGTTCCTGGATAACTACCCACAGTTCATCAAGAACAGAAGAGTGAACAGAAACAACACTCTTGTCACAGAGGCCAAATGAATATCTAAAATAATAATGTCCACAAATATTCCCTTCTACTTGTGTTTATATTGCTTATCTTTTCATCATATTAGAATTCATTCTTTTTCATACTCAGGTAGAGAAACAACCTGATGAAATTATATATTATTCAGGTCCTATTAGAAAAAAGTCATTCATGTAGTCCCATTAAAGTATGACTGAAAACTGCTGACAGGATGGAAATGTACTAAAGATGCAGCACTTCTGTTTGTAGTTGCATGGCTATTTTTCTTTATTACTCCTGACGTTTTGCTTATCACACAGGGAGCCCAGGAGGGGGGGAATGCTATTTGAAAACTTCACTCCTCCAGGCATTTCAGAAGCAACTGCTAATTGCTTGCTGCCATCGTATTGGCCTTTTCTCCTTTATTCTGCCTCTGTCTTGAAATCTCCAAGGGCATGATTTGTCACAATTCCTAGCAGGATGGGGATTTTCTTAGTTTGTGCAGCAGTAGCACTGTTTTCAAAGTTAGTTATGATAGCGTCCTTATTACAATATGCTTTTTTCCCCTAATATTCAACTTAGTTATACTTTTAAATTCATTCATGTGAATATTTGATTAATTCAGTAAACCAGATATAGAGAATACAATGCATTTTTGTGCCAAGTTGTTCCTAAAACAATGTCTAAAGCAGTGCAAATTATGGGAACTCAAGTATTTATTGACTGAATGTTGAGTGAATCAATTATAGCAGACATTTTACTGGGTAGGAAGGGAAACACAAAAATGAATGCTATGTTGTTTCTATTCTCAAAGTAGTTATAGGAGAGCTGGGAGCCATGACAGACATAAAATTAAGTAATGTAAGAGATGTTTTTCAAAAGAACACACATGAAAAACATACTGCTGGGCTCTAAAGACCATGTGTTTGCAATGGCGTGGCCACCAGTCCAAAACAGCTTAGATCCCCGAGTTGGCATGTAGAGGAGTGCTGTCCTGGAAATCCTTTTGACCCACCACACTTGTAAATCATGAGCTGGAGACAAAATTTTGGGTGAAATCTAACTCGTTTGTGCAACAAGCAGAGTAAAGTATCTTAGTATAATTAGAACAGTTTTATGAGGTTGGAAGACCATGAAGACCTTCTGATTGTGATAGATTAAGTTTGATTTTGGGCTATGTTTAATAGTTAAAATTAATACTTTTTACTGAAATAGAAAACTCCTTTGTAAAATTGCACATAGAAACTGAGTTCCCAAATAACCAAAAATAATCTTGAAAAGTTAAGAACAAAGGAGGTTTCATATTTCCTGATTTCAAAATCTATCACAAAACTATATGGTACTGACATAACATTATGGTACTGGCATAACAACATATAGACCAATAAAATAAAATATAAAATAGGGATCCCAGGAATAAAACTTTGCATGTAGGACCAATTTTTTTTAAAAGATCTCTCATTAGAGAAAGGTTTTTCCTTTCAAAAAATGACACTAGAAAAACATAATATCCACATGTAAAAGATTAAACTGACCCACACCTTATATCATATTTAAAAATGAATGCAAAATGAATGAAAGACCTAGATGTGAGTGCACACACCATACACGTCTTACAAGAAAACTAGAGAAAAGCTTTGTGCATTGGATTTATCTTAGATATGACACTAAAATCATAGAAGAGAAAATTAGGTAAATTGGATGAGACTAAGATTTTAAAACTTCTGTGCATTACAGTCCACAGTCCACAGTCCACCAACACATTGGAAAAGCATTTTGTGGAATGAGAGAAAGTATTTACAATTCATATATCTGATAATGGACTTAACATCCAGAATACATAAAGAACTCTCATTGAACAATAATAATAACAACAACCCAATTCAAAAGTCATCAAAGATGCTGGCCAAATAGGTCAGCAGATTAAAGTTCCTGCTTAGGTAGATGCAGCACCCAGGGTTTAATCTTTACCCTGCCATGCCGGCCCAGCCTATGGGGCATACTGAGACAGCAGCTGAAACTGGGCATGGTGGCATGTGCCTATAATCCCAGCTCTCTGCAGGTTGGACACAAGCAGATCACTACAAGTCCGACTTATGTAGTGAGACCCTGTTAAGCCTGTAGACTCTGTATGAAAATACAAATACAAATAATAATAATAGTGATCAAAGGACTTGAATAGACACTGCACCAAGGAAAATACA
Organism: Ctenomys sociabilis; assembly: GCA_004027165.1. Lineage (NCBI taxonomy): Eukaryota > Metazoa > Chordata > Mammalia > Rodentia > Ctenomyidae > Ctenomys > Ctenomys sociabilis. The sequence continues at coordinate 129,910 of PVKA01001312.1, read as the reverse complement.
CAAATGACTAGCAAGTATATCAAAAAACAATTTAAAATCATTGATCATTAGAGAAGTGCAAATCAAAATTATTTCAAAAGAGTACCCATTAAAATGGCTAAAAAGGAAAAAAAAAGCAAAATTAAAACAGAATGACAAGTGTTGACAAGGATGATGAGAATTTACATTGACTTTGTGCACAGTTGGTCAGAATGGAAAATGATACGGTTGTTACGGAAAGTAGTATAGTGATTCCTCAAAAAAATAAAGATGAAATTACTATATAATAAATAAATTCCACTTCTACACCTATATCCAAAAGAATTTAGAGCAAGATCTGAGAATTATTTGTACAACTGTGCTCATCCTAGAATTATTCATAATAGCCTAACAATGGAAGAAATATAAGAAATATAAATCTGTCCATGAGCAAAGGATTCATATAAGGGCTGGCCAGATAGCTTAGCAGATTAAAGTACCCTCTTAGGCAGACACAGGTACCAGGTTCCATCCCCAGGGATCACTGAGATGGTGGCTGTGTGTAGTGTCATGCACCCTGTAATCCCAGCAAGTGGGAGGCTAAAAACAGGGGAATAACTATGAGTTGGATCAGTGTAATGAGACCCTTATAGACCATAGACTAAATATATTTTAAAAAAAAGAAAAGAAAGGATCCTTAAAAATTAAAGAAATTCTGACATACTATAACCTGGATGGATTTAGAGACTTTATGCTAAGTGAAATGAACTAGTAACATAAAGACAGACACCATAGGATTCCACTTGTGTCAAATATCTGATCAAATGCATATAGATAAACTAGAATGCTGTTTGCAAGAGTGTGGAAGAAGAGGGGTTTGGGGAGATGGTTTTGGGTATAGAGATTCATTTTCTCAAATGGAAAGAATTCTGGAGGTGGATGGTGGTGACTGGTGAACAATTATGTGGTTATACTTAATATTATCAAATCATCTACATTAAAATTAAAGTGGTAAATTTTATTACATGTTTTAACTACTATTCAACATTTAAAATTAATAAAAGGAGTTGCATAGCTTCATCTGTCCTAGGTATTAATTTTTGCATTGAAGAAAAGGTCTATTCCCAGGAAAAGTCTCCACATATATATTCTTTTGAAGATGAATAGGAATAACTCTAAGTTTAAAATTAGTAAACTTTATCATCATCAATGGGACAATGGCCACAGCAATAGAGTTTTGGTCATGTTACTGAGAAATTTTTTGAATTATCCCCTGGGTGATCCATGTGGAACACTTCTGATAAAGTATCTATCAGATGGAATTTGAGAACATTAATAACTTTCACTAGTGCCACTGTTATTTCCATGTGTGCCTGGATATTTCATCTGAATTCTTTATTCAGGAGCAAAGGTGGACAGCTATGCATTTTACTGTGTGTCTGTGTGTCATAATTTGCTTGTGTGTGCCACAAGGAAACAAACTCTTCTATATGAGTGCTTATATGGTATTGATTTATAGTTTTCACTCAGTCTTTTAGTATGTTAAAGCATTTTCATATTTTGGAATGAGTATAACTATCATGGAGGTTCTAAAAGAGAGAATATGTAACATACTTCAATGGAATGAGTTAAATAAGATTGACTACAGGAGAAGATGCAAGTCCAAGCTGTGGTCAGCAGTGGGATGTGGGACAATGGAGAATGCCTTGTGAAAGCTGGGTCCGTGCCAGATGCCGGAACTACAGAGTAGCTGCTGAAGGTACACAGTGAGGGACAGTCACTATCCTCTCTCACTCTTTGGTTTCCATCACTCTTTGCTGTCCATTGTTCTAGGCTTACTGGAAGTCAATAAGCAGGGAACCTGGATATCTTAGCTACTTTTCTCTCACTGCTGAGGCCAAATACCCCAGACACAAATTAAGGAAGGAAAGGTTTATGTAGCTTACAGTTTGTGAATGTTTCAGCCCGTAATCAGCTGGCTTCAAGGCCTGAATGCATGGCACAGGAGACAGCATGGTGGCAAAAGACAGCAAATGCAACAAAAACAAAATGAGGGAGAAAGAAAACCGTTTTTCCCTCTCTTACACTGTACACAGGCTCCCTGACATGGGGTGTAGCACTCACATGACCTCTGTGTCCTCCTACTCCTCAGGAACAGGTTGTTCATTAACAACTTCTGCTGAGCCCCTTAATTAAACTTCCATACTACTCAAGTTGACACAGTGGACAATATCCTAGGGATGTAAGGGCATCTTCTCTAGAACTTCCTACGCAGACCTGCTAAGTTACTTACTTAAGCTTCTAGACTTCTCAAGTTAGCACAGTGCATCAACCATTACACTGAGAGAAGCAACTTACAGAGATTAGCTCTCTACAAAGCAGAAGAGGCAACATATGAGGAATGGAAATGAGGACCAGTAGGTATAAGACACACTGCGAGAACTAACCCTACTATCCATTTATGTATCAGAACTAGAGGTAGAAAAACACCTTCCCTACAGGTGAATAAAAATTTGATATGAGATGGAAATCATTTGTAAGATACTGGCAAAAATTTAAACTGAGTGTGTTTGGAGGTCTGACCTCTTGGTATAGATAGATTGATTGCTCTTTGGTGAAGTCTTTGCAGTGCAGGCATATGGAGAATTTAGGGACCAGAAATTAATTAGGGCAAGAGAAAGGGATTGGTGGTAGACCCTACCACCAATGGAGAAAATGGTCCTCTAATGGAAACACTATTTGGGAAGCAAAATGCTTGCTGCAGAAGTAAAGTTCAACTAGTGTCCTTGGAGAATCAATAAGTCCTGACATTCATTGACAGCTGAATTCCTTCTGAGAATACAGAAGCCGGGGAGTACATATTCCTGTTCTCCATGAACGTATTTCCTGACTGGACATACCAAACCTCTTTAAAAATCCAGAATAAGTTTTCTCAGCTTGTACAAAGTGATTTTTGTCAAGTGAAAAGAGGAAAGCATGCCAAGTCATAACAGTGACATGAAAATGTTTTTGAAGTCAACCAAAATATTGTGGTTACTTTTATTTCAGAATGGAAAGTTAAAGAACTGGACATTAAGCTCTTATCTCAGAGGAAGCAAAGGAGGAGAAAATGAGAAACTGAATATTAAGAGGAAGGAGTGGAACTCTTCATAATATTGGAGGAACTTGTTCAATCCTTGCCAATCTGCCTGCAGAAACTGCCCCATTTGAATTGTGCAGGAACTTTTTAGTCTAGTGGATCACCTACATTGACATTCTTAACACCAGCCTGATGGGAACTTTAGTGTTGTCTCATTTTTCTTTGTCTCTTTGTTTTAGAGTTTCATGCCCACCATTAAATTTCTGTTTCTTTTATGATAAGATTTTTAAGGAATATCACCAACACTCTTGATCATGCCCTATTGGTGTGGATGTGTGTGTGTGTGTGTGTGTGTGTGTGTGTGTGTGTGTGTGTGTAGGAACAATAGAAATAGAATTTAAAAATTCCACTGGAAGTGCCACACAGTCACTGTTTAGTCTCATCTGAGTGGCTGCTTGAACTTTAAGTGATGTCTGATTAAGTCTTATATCAATGGTAACTGGTGAGATGTCTGGGGAAGTATTTCAGCATTAGAATATCTTTAGGTCTGATGAGGCCCAGGAAGCTACAGCTTAATTTGATTCATCACAGCAGGCAAATAACAAAAGGCTTTTAAGTATTTGGTGGCACAGGTCCCACCAGAAAATAATATGCGGCACTCTGGGTCAATTCAATATTTAATTCTATCAGTTAAGCAGGGAACTAATGTAGTACAAGCCTCGTGCAAATGCTCTTTCTATATTTAACTATGCCTGCCATGAACTCACTAGATAGAAAATTTGAAATTTTTGAAAGCCCTTTAATAGAAGCATCATCTATTTCTTTGCTGTGGCTTGGTTCCTGAAAAATAGAAGAGCTGTTTTCTCTAGGAGTTTCAGCAGGAGCTAAGCTGGGGTCTGGATGGTTACTCAGAAGATATTGTGTGGAGCTGTGCGTGGTTGCCTAGCAGTGGTGCACACAAGTAATTAGCCTGTGCCTCTCCACCTCATTACGGAGCTGGGGCTCTGTTGGAAGGTATTCTCTCCGAGTGTGCGCACCAGTCACACTGAGCAACACCCTTCCTGTGGTTTCTCCACCTTTGAGGCTGCCGCTGAAGGATCATTCTAACCTAATTTCCCTTACAGGGGGAGAGGAACATAATTCCATAGGGATGCACCTGTTTCTTGATTCCCTTCAGGTATATTCGTGTTTCATCTCCCTCCTCCAATTTGCAAGATATTTGATGAGGACTTAAAAGTGTTTTCGTTGGTTTGATTTTTTTTTTTTTTTAATTCCCAGTGAGGCAAAACCTTATCAGTCTGCTGGAATATTGCAGCAAAACCTTGTTTTGAACGGGTGTGTTCTGTCAGATTGATTGGAGGTTCCTGGATGGAATGTTTAATTATCACCTAATTAAGAGAGGCTTCCGTTAGTCTCTTTTTTGTATGCTTTGAGTTTGCCAGTGGCAGGGTAAGTCTTGCTTGAATGACAGCTGTCAGTGGCCCACATGGAAATGACAGATAATCTGACAGAAAGAAGATAAAAGGTTTCACGTCAACACTGACCTATGCCAGGACTTTTCTCCACTCCAGCTTTTAAGGCAGACATCATGGCCAAGCGATGCACTGACTTGGCCATTGGACAGTTAAATTCTAGGCAATCACTGGAGTGATTTATCAACATATTTATCATAATTCAGACTGGTCAGGCTACTTCGCTCAGGGAACGGCTGCTTCACATACCCAAACCAAGATAATCAGAAACAACTGATTCTGTTCACAGATGCTGAATCCACATCTACTTCAGTCACACCCAGGGTAAAGATGACACTGAAGAGAAGAGCCATAGTCTCATATTTTAAAAATCTGGTGTATGAAGTTATAAAAAAGTCAAATAGTGCTTTCACAGATTCCAGCAGAAACAAAATCCCTGATTAGAATTTCTTTCCTATTCTGTCCATTACACTCAACAGTTCAAACTGATATTTTTGAAACGTCAGATTGGTCATGTTAATCACCCACTCAGGGCCCCCAAAGACTGTCCACTGGTGACAGGAGACCTCACCTGGGAATTCATGGCTGTGTAGGTGGATCCATCAATGCACACAAATTTCCTCCTCTGTTTTCTGGGAGCTCCACTTCACCAAGCTCTCTCCCTCTTCCTCGATTGGTCAACCTTCTGAAAACCACTGATTTTCAGCTTTGATTTAGGCTTTATTTCATTTTCTCTTCCTTTGCCTGAATAACTTTCAAAAATAATCACTAGGTTCTCCTTTACCGACAGTTTGGCTTTCCCGGGGGTCATTGATTCTTGCGAGGTTCCAAAGAGCAGGGACTGTTCATTCCTTACATCCCCAGTGCCAGGGCAGAAGACAAGTAGTAGCATGCTCCTTCACCCCTAGTGCTCCTTTCACTTCATTATTCTTCCTGCCTTGCAGAAAGTCTCTTCAGGAGACTCACGGCAGCCATCCAGCCTGTCTTCTATGCTCCCCTTATCATCTATGTCATCTGTTGAGCCCTTGCTACTTTCCTACCCAGATTTTCCTATCTGACTTGTGATTTTAATTTTTGTTATCATCTTAATGGACATCTTTACCCTATATTCAAATAATCCACGTAATACCCTGTTAACCTCATCGTTTCCCTCAGAATTATTAACTTTTGTGACTGTTCTCTTTCAGTAGGGTGCATTCCTGGACTCATTCCGAGCTGCTCCCTCTCTGAAGCTCTGGGCAGCGCTCTGGTCTCCCAGCTTCACCTTTGCCACTTTGGTCAGCAGCCTCACAGGCATCCTCTAGGCTGTGGGTCCTGCAATTTTCCTCATGTATCACTTAGTACCCTGCTTTGATTTCTGTGATCAATTGTTTATCAGCTCCCTCATCTTCTTGTTCTTTGGCAACATCTGTTTCTTTTTTTCTGAAACGGGGTCTTCCTATGCAATACAGCCTGGCCTTGCACTTGTGTCAATCCTCCTGCCTCAGCCTCTTGAATGCTGGGATTACAGATATGTAATTTTTAAATACCTATGTTTTAAAGCACAGCTTCAAGATGGTTTAGTTGTGTGTTTCCTCTGCTCTTAACTAACTCATTGGTTCTTAGAAATAACTTCCTGAGATATTGAAGGCATGGACAGTGTGGCAAAATGATGCTGATACTCTCAAAGTTGAAACAGCAACACAGTGCTCATCCTTCAGCAGTCTTTCTTTTTAGAATCATCAACCGAATGTTCCCAAGACACAGAAATGGGCACAACTGGGAATCTAGAGATTCTGTTTCCAGTGCTATAGTAATCGTAACCTCTCAGACAAACTTGTTCATCCTTTTGTCCTCTTGTTCCTTTCATCATTTTCTACCTCCTTATTTTTCTCATTCTATAGGTTTCCTTACTTTGTCTTCTTTTTCACTCACCTTGACACATCACCTATGTAGCTTATCTTTCTGGGTGTACAAAAGTAAGAACTGAATTTAAATCAAAACAACCTAAATCTAGAACAAGACCTGACAAGTTCTCCCAGATGGAGTTGAGTTTTCCCTCTTCTAATCAAATACTACTATTTAGACTTCCATGGCTGTGCCTGTCACAAGGCATGAGAGCAAATGACTTCTTTGGCTAGCTTCCTGTAAGTTATTGGAAGACAGGACCTGTGCCCTATTTGCTTTTGTTGTCCCCAGGGTGCAATGTCATATTTTCATTTTAATCTGCATAAGGCAACCTGATACCACATAGTCTGATAGCAAGAGATACAACTTCAGGTTCAAAATCTGCTAAGGTTGTTAGCTGAGGGCATAGTGAATACTAGAACAGTATCTCGAACTTATTTTCTACTTCATTGCTAACGTGTTAGCTATTTCATTTCCCGAAATGTATGTAATGAACAATTTGCAATTTGGGCAAGTGTTTGATGATTAAAGTGAACCCGTGAATCTTAGAGATGATTTTAATATATGATATAAAAAAGAAAAGTGGATAAATCCAACATTGTAGTTTGAGATGCTATTAAACATCTTTCAAATAGTGGGTTTAAAATAAAAAAAAAAAATTTGGGATGCACCAGTCCCACATGCTGCACTGGCCTTGCCCCTGGGTGCACTGAGCCCACGATTAAGTCTGGGCTTAGTGGCACATGCCTGCAATCCCAGCACTTGGGAGGCTGAAGACAAGAGGATCACTACAAGTCTGAATTGCATAGTGAGACCCTGTACCAAATACATAAAATGGAAAAAATTGGGGTACATATGAATTTCAGTTCTAGGTCATTCTCATAGGAGGGCCGTCCTTTGTGATGGCATGAAGGAGACAACAACTGGGCAGCCTCACAGGAGACAGACTGGGGATCTATGTGCACCACAGACAAGACGTTCACACAACAGCACAGACAGATGTCAATGCTCAGTGGAAACAAGCAAGCAACAGAATGACATAGGAGGCAACATAACATTTTTCTAATTTTACAGAAGTGCAGGATGACAATGCATATTATTCTTAAACATAACTAAACAAAAGAATGCTACTTGGGAAGAATTAGGGGAATAAACATAAGAAAGGAGGATAAAATTAAGCAAGAAATAAAGCTAGGGAAATTCCTTCCATAATTATTAAACGCTATGAAATGAGAAGCATAATCAATTTGATCTTCTGAAACTGAGGCTCAACTGAAAGTAAAACAATTGTGTAAGATATTTTCTTTACACTACCCAGAATATGAGATATTAATGATTTTCTTATGTAATTAAAATTAAAATTTTAATCTGTATATATTAAATTAATTTAAATTTTAATATAGGAACTCAATTTTGCAATTTTATTTTGGCATTAATACTATTTTTTTTAGTTAAAATGTATTTTGGCTTCTAATCACTTTGCATTAAAGTCTGCTTTCAAGCATCTGTCCCATTGTCCCTTTGGGTAACATCTTTCTAACAAAAATTATCACTGATAATGGTAACAGAAACATCAAGCATTTCACAGCTGCAGGTACTGGGGAGGGTGGAGGATTGGTGGTTCTGTATGATCCATGCACATTGTATTTGTGTATGGGAATAGCACATCAAACCGCTTTAATATATATCATTAATTTATGCTAATAAAATTTTAAAATAATTAAGAAAATGTTATCCATTCAGTAGACTCTACTTTCACTGAAGAGTCTAAAGGAAACCAATGAAAAAGAACCCTGAATATTAATATCCTAATGATGTAAGAATACCAAAATAGTCTTAAGTAAACAGCTAAGATGAATTTATGAACAAGAGTGTAGAATTACATTCTCTAAGGATTTTTAGGAAAATAAGATTGGCCCTCCTTTATATGATCCTCAGTATTTGTTGAAAGCAAAATATTTGCTTTACAAAATCATTTCTTTTAGTGTTCAATCATCAATGTGTGTTACTATATGCAGGCTTCATTGCAATGCTTAAATAGGATCATAGAATATTTTTGTTCACTGCTTGCTTTGTTCGGTATACAGTGAAAAAAGAACTGTCTTTAATTCTGCCCAAAAGAAAAAAGATGGTTATTTGATGATTTTTCAGAGTACCTAAGCTCCTATGCTTGGATTTCTGTAAGGTAAAGGACTAGTAAGATGTATACATAGATTGTTACCATAATTACTCTAGTTGAACAGATGTTTTCCATCTATTGAGGTTTGGAAAGATGGGAGCCTACGGTATTCTGATGAGCTTTGGGAGCTCAGGCGAGGTAGGAGATAGGCTTTCAGAAAAAGAGGCAGACATAAAGTTGTGTGCTTGCTCTGTTCCTCTCCTTAAACTACAGAGTATGTTTTTCAATGGGGCAAATTTTCACATTTTTATTATTATTTGTGGTCTTTATACCTTATAAGTTTCCTAAAGTTCTTTCAAATTCCATATCTCCTTGGCACCTCACAACTAACCAGCAAGGTAAGTAGAATAATTGTTTTCACTTTACCAATGAAGTAACCAAAGTTCAAAGAAAATAATTAATTTCCTAAAGTAAAACACAAATCCAGAACTTAAACTTTTGAATGGAGTCTTCCATCTAAAGAAGCCATAGGTACCTGTATTTTCCTACCTTCCTCAAACCTCTTACCCCTTGGCTGTTACCATCAGCAGCATGTTTACAAAACTAGGGCTTAATATTTACTTTAAAATTAAGTATCAACAGGCCGACCAAATAGCTCAGCAGATTAAAGCACCTGCATGTAGGCAAAGGAACAGAGGGTTTGATCCCTGGGCCTACCATGTTGGCCCCGCCCATGAGATGCTCTGAAATGGCAATTGAGACTGGGTGTGGTGGAACGCAAATGTAATCCCAGCTTTTGGGACGCTGTAAACAGGTGGATCACTGCAAGTCTGATCTAGTAGTGAGACCCTGAACACCATGTAGACCCTTCCCTAAAATATAAAAAAAATTAAATATCACCAAGAATATTACATAAAGTTATTAAAAGGAAGAGAATAAAGCATAAAATCAATAGGGTGGATGAAACACTAAAAACAAATTGATCAACATTTTCTTGTGAAAAAAAAGCTTAAAGCTCTATTGGAAAAGGACAGTATTTTGGGGAAGTAAATATGGAGCAACCATTATCAAAATGTCTACTAATAAAATGATTGGGCCCTCAATAAAAATAAAAATATAATCTGGCTATTTAGGAATTATCATGTCCTCAACCAGAACAAAATAAATATAAATTACAAAGCTACTGATTAGGGAAGTAAATCACATTTTCCTGGAGTTATAAATCATGATGGTTTCTGTCAAAAGTTAATAGAGTAACAAATGTTAAGAGACTAAGGGGAGATAGCTTAGTGGAATAAGTGCTTGCCTGGCCAAGTGAAAGGCCCTAAATTTAATCCATGGTACCAGTAAAAATATAATCAAAGAAATTGTTACTAAAATAAGAGGAAGAATGTAATAAATTTTTTAAAAAATAATTTTACACCTAGTTAAAGTTACTTATTAACATAAAGTTTACAGAGCAGTTGTTATGAATTTGTGGCACTATTTCTCTTAATGTTAAAGCATCTTTTGAAACCTAAATCTACAAATAATATATTTATAGTATGTCTATATATTTATTGATATTTACTTATTTTATATGCTATATTTATAGTATATAACATATTTTGAAATATGTCCACTTTATGAAATAACTAGTAAGCTAGCTATACTTATCACACATAATTTATTTGTGACAATAACACAAATTTTACTGTTAGAACTTTTAGCATATTATTATTATTATTATTAACCATCATCATCAGGTTATATAGCAGATCTTTTCTATATCTATTCCTCCTTCCCTCCAGAGATGGCCTAGCCTTCAACCAAACACAGCTGTTGGCTTTTGTCTGGTTGGCATCTGCATGGGTGGCAGTCAAACGCCACCACCACTCATGCACATTGCTTTGCCAGGCCTTTGGCAGTTCCTGCAGCCTTCATGTCACCTGAGCGCCAGGCCCAACATCCTCCCTCCCATCTCTTCCCACAGGCATTTGGAAGGTATGAAAGAATCTATTAAGGATTTTGTGTACGCAAGCTGTAGAAGGTGAAGATGGAGTTAGGAGCTGATTCAAGCCGGTTCCCTCTTTTACTTAGAATCCTGTTTCTCCGATGGTGTTTGGTATGCGATGCCTTTCTCATTAGGCCCCTTTTACTTGTGTAAGTGCACAATCATATTCCTTGAGAACTGCAGATTCTTGAGTAGAGTTTTAATCTTCCATTTAAAGCCAGAATCCCTGTATTGCACTTAGGTTCTATAAATACTGTAGTGAGATTTATTTTTAGAAAATCAATACATTTTTGTCTTTGACTTAGAGACAGAAATTAATCTAAGATATCAGAAAATATTTATTTTAATGCCTTTTAAATTCATATGTTCCCAAATTAATTTTATAAATAATTACATGGTGTTCTTAATAGAAATTGTAAGATGTAATATGAAGTCACAAAGTTACATTTGCTGCCTATACCAGATTCTCTTATAATTAGTAGTTTCTTCCACTGTACTGGTTGTTAAGATATCATCCTTGATGTTTTATAAAAAGAACACTGAGAGTGATAGCCAAAATATGTGCAGGAAAGGAAAATTCTTTGGGAGAATGTTTAAAAATCAAGCCTGTCTCTCTGCTGTAGGACTTAAGAGTCTTTAATAGCTATGCCTGGGAGTTCCAAGTGAATAACTGAAGAAATAGAAGAAAGAATTCCTTAAATTCCAGAATTTAGAGGCCCTTTCAGTGGAATACCACTTGTAATTAATACCCTGAAATAAATTCTGAAAAACTCTATCTGAAGCATCAAAGTGTTTTCTTACTTTATAAAGAGAGTACAAAATAATATTAAAACAGAAAAATTATGTGATACAGAATTTCATTTAACAAAATAATATGAATTTCACCGTATTTGTTATAAGGCGTAGTGCTGTCTTCCAACCAGTTATTCTTGTTACCAGATATATGCATCTAAAATTAGAAGAAAAGAGAAAAACGAAACAAGTATATAAGAAATTAAGAAGACAAAAAGGAGGAACAATTAGAAAAATGAGACAAAACAAATTGAACATTATCTGTTCCTTTCCATAGAGCAGCAGAAACCCATAGTACAGTTGTCTATACTTTTTACTTACTTTGAACACATCTGATTTCATCTGATCTTAGAAGCTAAGCAGAATTGATTCTGGGTTGTACTTGGATGGTAAACATTTAAGTATTTCAATAAATTCTGAGTTTTTTTTAAATAAAATGAGAAACAGCTTTCAGCACTGCAAATATTAAACATAGTATTTAGTTATAATTTTCTTTTTTAATACATCTTCCATATTTTGTTACAGATAAAAACTTTTATTTGTCAATTTAGGTGTCAGGAAATCCTTTAATAAAAAGAAAAATATTGACTAATAGATGAATCTATGCTTTATTAGCCTTGCTTCACAAGTTTGGTGTATGCAATAATTTTAACTTAAGTGAAGTATTTTTCAGTGAATGCATGCACACATGTAGAAATCTAAGACTTTGACAATATCTCTGTGCATTTTATCCCAGAACACATTAAAAAGCAAACAGCTATGAAGTGGGAATGTTAGGAAACAAGGAAAAAGATAAATACTCTAAAATGTGGCTGGGTCTACACGGCAATAAACATCTAGATATATGCCAAAAGTTCAGTTTATCAATAGTTCTATGACTAGAATTTTTAGGTTCATCTTTTTATGTAAAAACATTTAGGACTATCTGTGGACACTTCCCCATTTTCTCTTATTTTAGATACTTCTAGGTTTTAACTTCTGCTCTACCGGTCCTTAATGTATCTCATTTCTCATGCATCTCCTTTTCACATCCACCTTTATCCCTTTAACTTCAATTTTAAACAACTTTGCAACATATTTCTCAATGCTTGCTCTGTTATAGTTGGGAAACTGATTTCTTCTCAGGTTATAGGGCTCACTAATTGCTTTGGATATGAATATTCTCTTAATCCTTTTTGTTTTAGTAGCAATTTATTTGCTATTTGTCTTAGTCAATTTAGCCTGCTGTAACAACACATTATACACTGGGTAGCTCATAAACAATGGGAATCACTCCTTTGCAGCTCTGGAGGCTATGAGGCCAAGACCAAAGCACCAGCCAGCTCAGCATGTGGTGGGGTCCTCTTGCCGGGCCATGGGAGGGGTCATCGTTCTCTCTAGACTGCACATTTAAGGGCACTAGTCCCATTTACAAAGGCTCTTCTTTAATACAAAGCACCTTCAAAAGGCTCCATCTCCTAATACTCTTACACCGGAGACTTGTTTTGAACAAACGTTTCTCTGATTGCTTATGTGACACTGGGGTTAAGAATGTGGATTATTAAATCAGTCCACTGATTGGCTTGACACTGATCTAATCCCAGAGGCCTAAATAAGGTATAAAAGGGACAGAAAGAAGCTGCTAAGGACCCTTGTTTGCCTTGCTCCTTCTGCCCACCGTCAGCTGGTTCTCCTCTGCAAAGTGTGTATGCCATGACGCCCTGCCCGGGAGCCAGCCGGTTTAGGGCTGCAACTCTACAAACTTTGAGCTCAGCCGGTTTAGAGCTGGAACCTCTACAAACTTTGAGCTGAATAGACCTCTTTTCCTTTAGCTTTAGGTATGGGGTATTTTGTCTAGCAAGAAGAAAATTAACTGAGATACCTCCTCTTTCTGTGTTCTACCTTTCCTGTTTATCTTTTGTAGTCTTAGTGTTGGCAAAGACTAAATTGTTTAAGTTGTAACTGTTTGTTATTGAGAAATTGCAAGACATTTACCATTTTCTAGGATGACTAGATGAAGTAGATGAGTTCAACATAGAGTGCTGTCCATATTCTAAGCATTTATAATTCTCCAAGGAAGACAGAAATAAAATAAAGGTAATATGCAGCAGTAGAAATTGTAGGCAAATGTGTGGAATATGCCACAATAGCTTAGGAACTCAGAGGAGGACCTTCTCCTCATGTTGTGTGATTGCTGTACTTCCTTGAGGCTATAAATCATCAAAGGAGGTTGTAAAGGATATAGATTCCTGTGCTCAGCCCAAAAACTGAGAATCTAGAAAAATGACCTATAAATCTGCATATCCCAGATGTTTCCTATTATTACAAGAGTTTGAGAAACCCCAAGTTCCAGTGATCAGGCAAGATTTCAGAGCAGGAGAAAAGCATTAAAAATTAAGCAGAAATCATGTGGCGAGTTCAGTGCATAAGCGCTTTGGAAGGCTTGTTGGAAGACACAGGACAGGGGTTCCAATCTCCTTCATCTGGGAAAGAGCTATTTACAAAAATCAAATGAGCTCTTGGGATTTATTGTAAAAGAAACATTTTATGAGATGGTTTCCCCTATCATATCAGCTTTTCTAAACATGAAATCAACATGACCTTAAATGAAATATTTGCCTTTTTCTAGAATGAGGTGCACTGTGTTGTAGCCTCTACCCTTTTCAGCATTTATCACATGGCTTTTTAAATGAATACAGAAGTCAGGAAGATAACTTATTAAACTCATTGGCTGAACCATGAGAAGCTATCATACACTATTATCCATTTACATTAAATTCAAACCACCATCCCCATATAATTTTTCTCTGCCTCCCCTATAGGATTGATATAAATCATGGGAGATAATTTGCAAAGAAGGCTGTTTAAAATTGCAGCAGAGCAGTTCATTTGGCATGATAATTCTCTTTGGTGTAAAATTCAATTATTACTGACAAATAAAGGTTAGTAACTTAATCATTATAAAGAACAGACATCTGGGTGAAGAACAAGTAAATTAGGGGATTCCCAAGTCTTAATTTCTACCCCTAGTGATGCTAAGGGATTTTCAAATCTTGTGAGAGATTTCAAAAAAAAATCTCATCTCTTTTATTCTTGGACAGGATTCTCCCCATCAGTTTATTTTCAAAGTAATAAACGTGTAAATACATGCCATAAGTTTATGTATTTGAATGACTCTGTAGTGCTTTTTAATCTAGCCTAAGTATTCAGAAAATTTGGTCTTGATTTTTTCCCTTCTGGCACAGACCAGAGAGGGAACTACAGCCCATTTTTTGGAAGCCCTGACATCTGCTGATATGTCAGGTTTGTTTAGTTAAAGTGGATTCATGTTTGTGAGAAAGGGGGCCACTTAGAGATGGCAATGCTGGAGGAAATCAGTTCTACTTCTACCGGCGTTGACTCCCCTGCTTGTGCATTAATTGTGATATATTTTGTAGCTGCGGAAACCACCATGCACAGGATCTGGAATATCAACGTTTTCTATAAATCAAAATAAATACCAGAGGGGATGCTGGGTGTGACAGGGACCACGGGCAGGGATGCTTTATACCTGGGGCGAGCCAAGCTCTACTCCTGCCTCCAGGTGTCCTGCTGAGCTGAAACTGAGGACTGGTTCTGAGGAGCAAGCAGAAGCTCAATAGAGTTGGGATTTGTCCTTGTCCTTATGGTAGTTCCCCACTTTGGGTAGTTAGCATGTATTTAATCTATTCATACTTGTATCAGAATCCACAGTTCTGTCCAGTCCCAAAGGACAGCTACTAAACAGGCTCCAGAGCTCAGCATTTTCTTTATTTATATTTTGCACTAAAGAAGAAAGCTCGACAACTAAAATGCTGACAGAAATATACGATAATTCAGAGTTTCCATGCACAGTCTTTAAGATTAACTACCATTACATCTCCTATTATTGTTTCATCTCATCTTTCTGAAATGGTTTACCATGTGCAGACACGTTGTAAAGGTATAGTGAGCAATGAATTATTTGCATTGGAGTATAAGAATGGTGATAAACCTTTTAAAACTTGTATATATAGAGCGGGCACTTCAGAAAGTAAATAGGTATAATAACACATCTATAGGGTTCCCCCTCTGTCCCTGCCCTTCGTGTATTTCTTTTCAAATTGAAGAAAGCCTGACTAGGTAGCTGGCCTTTAAGCCTTCAATTAATTGAACAAAGATTTTAAAATTGTTCAATTGGTTTCATTAGGAAGTGTACAATGAAATAATAAAGTAAAACAAATGATATAAAGCAGAGCCACTAATTAGCTCTACATGATTGATATAGCTTTGGACCAGGCATTTGATCTCAAACAAAATGCAGTTCCTTGTTAAGAGGATTTTTAATTGATGTGCAGAGAGGTATTAGATGATGTTGGAAAATAATTACTCCAAAGCTATTCATGCATTTGGCTGAACATAACAAATGAAGTTTGGGCACTGGATCTGGCGAAGTGGACACGTGCTAATTAATAACGAGAAGAACAAGCGTCTTCCAGCCGTTTTTAACCCAGTATTTGCTAGGAGATTGCTGAGCAATTATGTGCTATAATGAGGTTGTCATATAAACAAGATCAACGTTACTCAGATGTCAGTTGAGATTTCAAATTCATGCAACCCATATGTATTTGTTATAGATTATATTGTGGAGTTAACCAATCAAGATTGCTGCTCAAAGTTCAGGTATGATTAGGAAAACATCATAATGAGATAGCAAATCTTTGTGATTTTCTGATAGCCAAATTAAGACTCTCCCCCTAGAATAAATAAGCAGGGACTTGAGCTCATTGTAAAGCACAATCCATTTTAAAAAGAAAAAAGGAAAAGAATTTTTCTCAAAGATATGAATATTGACTAGGGTAAATATGCTCTTCATCTCTAAAAACTTGATGAACATATGCACTAAGTTACACATAATTTGTTAAATCTGACAAGAACGTTAAATTAGCATTTGGTTGGTCTCGGCCAAATTCCTTGCTCAGAAAAATGTGTGCATATTGACATGAAATAAGAGGGACTTATGGGCGAATATCTGAAGGCAGAATTTGTCTTTGTTTTATGCAAGGCTGCCCACCCCATAATGAAAAGAAAAGTTAATTTGGGATATGTCATCATAGTCAAATGTAGCTGATTTAAGTACCTAGATAATTTAGTTTAAACTAAGGAAAACCTAGTTTAGGTGATTTAAAAATAGCAGATAACTGCTTAGTCGCTTAACTTACAGTTTTAGTGTATATATTCAGTACCAGTACCCAATTCAATATATATTTTAAAAGTTTATTTTATTCAGTTCTTTACAAATTCTTAAACTTCTCTACAGTCATGCCAGAAATGACATTTTCCCATTCAATGGTGATATACATGAATTTTAAAGACCTTTTTCATTCTTGCCAGATCAAAAAATATATGTGTCTGTTGGGTGTATTTATTGTGTAAAATTGTGAGATAGTGTGAGAGATGGTGGAGTAAGAGAAAGAGGAATTCCAGACTCTGTCTAGTTTCCTGATTTTCTAATGAAGCTTTATTATTTGTCTTAGATCATACACCATTCTCTTTACCTGGAATGGTATCTCTTTAGTTTACACTGAGGAATTAATCCTCTAAAGAGAGAGGTGCAGGATTATTTACAAAGACTCTTTTCCAGAAAAGTTAAATTATAAGGCATTGTGATTCTATGATTATTCTTTGACACAGTTAACCTTGCTGTGATTATTTAAATTCATTTCTTTGCTATTCAATATTTGATTTTGAAAGACAATAAATTATCTTATTTACTAACAGAAAACTCATTAAATAAAGTAGTGATTAGGAAATGAACCTCAATTCTCAGATCAGTTGATCAGCCTCACCTCCTCTTTTAATTGCATAGATCATAGAGCAATGAGGAGACTAGATGAAAAAAGCCCTAAGCCTAGAGATTCTTTTGGCTGCATTGAGGCAAGAGAGCCTGTAGTAGGAGCAGGAAGAGGCTACAGAAACACTGCACGAGAGGGGACAGTCTCAGAATTGGTCAGATGCATACCACATTGCTGTTATCTAGAGGATGTGTAGGGCTTGTTGAGATGGATAAAAATGTGAAGGAAATCTGGTGGGCAATGTGTGTTTCCTCTTCCAAAATGAATGAACAAAGCTGCATGGTTGCCTACTTCAAAGGAGACAGAAACAGAAGCAAAGAAGTGGGATACACAAGGAATAAACTGGTCTCTTGCCAAGAATGAATCACTAGTTCTGATATGAGAACTTGGAGACATCTATGTCGAGCTTGAGAAGCCCCCTCCCTTCTCACGGGTTAATCATGACACCATCTGAATAAACACTGCAGAGCAAAAAAGAACAAACACAATCTCTGGAATTTAAATGAAAGGTTGGGTCTATCTTAAATGTGACAGCAGAGTGCGCATGAATGTATAGTGACTTAATTACGTACATCATTATGCTGTACAATGTCAAGTGAAAGGAGAGCTATTGAAAATTATACCCATGTTAAATAAATGAATGGGGAATAAAACTAGAAGGAAATAAATCATAATGTCAATATTGGTTCTGTTAGAGTGATGAAATTATGGGTCATCTACCTTTTCTTTTCCAAATGGCCTTTATGTTTTCCAAATTATTTCTAATGACCTTTTTTGTTTTTAAAGAACATGTTACATTAATTTATTTCAGGAAAAAGTGAGATGGCATCTTTGTTTTTAATTTTTTAAAGTCATTAACTTTATTGAAAATCAATAATAATATAGCAAATTAATAATTGGAGACAAATATTGAAATATGAAAGATATAAGATGTAGACAGAGTGAATTTTAGAAAAATATTTCTGAAATGAATACATAACATGTGATTAATAATAGATTGCACATTGTAAGAAATATTTACAAACTTAAATGAATATAACAATAAAGTTGTCTAAAATAAATATGAAGAAGAAAAAGTTTACAGATCAGTCATATAATAGTCCACTCTGAGCCAAAATCAAGAAACTTATATGATTAGAATTGTCAAAGTAGAATGGAGTAGGCAATAAATATTTAAAGATTGAAAATTTCTGAATTTAGCTAAAATTATCACACTACATTTCTAAGAAAAATGAAACTTTTGCACAAGAAACATGAGTAAAATCATACCAAGATATAAAAAACTGAAATTGTCCAAACTAATTGGAAAGAAAAAATCATTAAAACATATACATAAAAATATTAGCTATGAAAGAACAAAATTATACAACATCTTATTCCACATCAGAAAAAATAAAAGAGCAAGTGGATAAGAAACTAGACTTATTTATTCTAAAGACTGAAAAAAATCTGTCCTCATTGAATTTTATATTTAGCAAACAAACCTTTGAAAACTAAAATGTTTTCCAGTTATACAAACTGAAAATATTCTAATATCTCCAGACATAGCACATAGAAAATAACAAAGACCATAATTCAGAAGGCACGAAAAGTTGCTGTATGATCCTGGAGAAAGAATAAAGAGCTCTCAAAATGGTAGTTATGCAGGACAATGTAAAATATAATTATATTGGATGAACCCATTTAAAATGTCATTGAACCCAAAATTGCTGTACAGATTTATCACAATCCCTATCAAGCTGCCATCAACATACCACCAAGACCTAGCAAAATTATTCCTAAAATTTATTTGGAACCAGGAAAGACCTTGTGCTGGAAAAACTGGCTCTCTACATGCTCTAAACTAAAGTTTGACCCAGGTCTATCACTATGCAGTAAGCTAACATCAAAATTGCTTAAAGATCTAAACATTAGAACAGAAACACTGAATTTCCTAGAAGAGAAGGTAGGAGGAACTCTTGAGGACATAGGGGTAGGCAACGAATTCACGAACAAAAATCAAATCACACAGGTAATACTTGAAAGAATTAACAACTGGGACCTCTTCTTATGAGAAGTTTTTTACATCAAAAGAAATTGCCAACAAAGTGAAAAGAGAGCCCACAGAATTGGAAAAAATCTTAACTAATAAGCACTCAGACAAAGATCTGATCTTTAGAATTTATAAAGAACTAAAAACCATTAGTGCCCCCAAATTTAAAGTCCAGAAAAGGGCATCTGAGATGAACACACACTTCTCAGAGGATGAAATTAAAGAAGCAAATAGATATATGAAAAAATGCTCCAGACCACTAGACATCTGTGAAATGCAATTAAAACAACACTGAGATACTATCTCATCTCAGAAAGAATGGCCATCATAAAAAAATCAACCAATAACATATGTTGGAGTGGTTATGGGAGAAAAGGAACCATACTCCACTGCTGGTGGGAATGTAGACTGGTGTAACCATTATGGAAATCAGTGTAGAGACTGCTTGAAAAACTAGGACTGAAAAATCCCATTCAAACCAGCTATCCCCCTACTCGGAATTTTTTGGGAGGAACTGAAAATGTTATATCATCATGATATATTTGTATCTATGTTTATAGCAGTACAATTTGTGATAGCCAAATCTTGGAAACAACCATGATGCCAATCACCTGTGGAATGGATGACAAAGATGTGGTATTTTTTGCAATAGAGTATTACTCAGCTATAAGGAATGATAAACTTGAAGCCTTTATATTTAAGTGGACGTCACTTGAAGATACACTCATAAATAGAATAAACCAGACCCACATGTGGAAATATCATAGAGTCTCCCTAGTTTAATAACTCAAAAGTAGAAATACAAAGGGAAAAGTATGACACAATTAAAAGGGAAAGCTAGAATTTAAGGATTAGACAATGAAGAGAGGGCAAGGAGAAAAGCTAGGAAACATGACAGAGGCAAAGCCATACATTTATATGCACAAGATAGTTAAGGTAATGATCCTGAGAATCTTCAGTAGGTTTTTGAGACTAACAGTTACTTGGTAGGATTCTCACCCTGACTCACTATATATGCTGATACCTGTGAACTAAGCAATTGCATTGAAGATAGCAATGTGAAATAGTAGAGTCATGCTTGGAATGTGTGTCATTTTGGTCTTCTAAATACATACTGCTTGTCATGTCATACCAATTACTGCTGTCTGTCTCTCAAGTAAATGTTTGTTTAAAAAACAAGGATGAGGGGAGGTAATAAATGATGACGAGAGAGAAGAAAAAAATTCATATATCTGTCCTGCTACAATGTTCTATAGTGTTAGATTTCTAAATTTCTGTGTGAAAATGTGTAATTGTTTACTCCTATTTTCTTAATTTTTTTCTAATTTTTTTCTTCATATTTTGTAGGGACTTAAAGTTTAATATATCAATACTTGATGGAAAATACCTATACCATGTTATGTCTAAGATGTTTGACATTCAGACAGATAGTGAAGTTAAGATCAACTGCCTATGTTTTAGGTTAATAATAAGCTTTTCTTCTGGAGGGTTAACAACTTAAGTTTGTAGACCTAAAATCAGAGTAAAAGAAGGGCTACATCAACAGCCTACATTTAGCGCTAGCCTTTCAAGATCAGTGAGGACTCAGGTCATAGGAGAACCTGTTCTGTAATATCATATGACTAAGTTATGACCCAAATTTTCTGATCAAGGAGATTATGGGGCTACAGTGGAAAGTGATCAATGATGTAGCGTGTGCCTAAGGAGAGTCTCATGGAGAGAAAACATTCACTCAAGCTTTCACAGAGAGCAAATTGGTCAAGCAATGGCCATGACTCATCCACATGGCTGAAACTGAAAAAGGATCAGGGTTTCAGGGCAAGTCCTCCTGGGATTTGACTGACCTTGTCAGATGCAAAAGTTACATTTCTTGTTATATAGTTCTTGCTTCATCTTGCTCTTAATCTTCCAGCAGAAAAGTATAAAACTGAGTTATTAAAAAGTAAAGCCATATTAACATGCTAAGCTATAAAAGGCTCAAGTCAACAACTTCTGACATGCCAGTCCTATGGATAACCCACTACTATTATGGACTACTGGACTACATTGGAATATTTTTCTGAATTCATGCACTACAACATTTAAATGACAATGGAATACCTATCTCTGACAAAACTAAACAAAAAGAAAGGAGATACAAATGAAGGACTATTTAGTATGTGTATATTCAAAATATTTAGGATAGATATCCAGCTACTTTCTTAATTAAATGAATAGAAAGATTTGTACTAATAGTGTTTGTGGACTTGATATCATGTCTGTATTTTATATTATGAACAACCACTATGAAGACAACAATATGCAATGTATTAATTATTGAAACTATTCTACTAATCGGTTTTGGAACTGTCTCATTGCTATTTTTTTCTCAATAAAATTATTAAAAAATAAAAGGTCATTGAAGAGTTCTACAAAACAGTATCAATATTATATCAGGTTGTATACTTATTTTTTCATGTGTGTGTGTGTGTGTGTGTGTAAAAGACAAGGAAGAACTAATATAAAGTCAATGGAAAATGGAAAAACTTTTTAAATTTTCTAATACTAGGATAATATATCATATGTCTTATAAGTAAATTGTAAGTCAGAGGAACAGTATAAATCATGAAACAAAAATTAAAATTAAATAATATTCAGAAAATAAAATATTAATTAATTAAAAGTATTTCAGAATAATATTGAAAAATTAATATTAAATTGTGAATCCAACTAAGGGGCCAGAATGTAGTGTATCATAGATATGAATCTGTGATCAATTCACAGTACTCACATAATATTTGATTAGGTTAATATATAGAAAACCATCAACTAAGAAAATGTTTTCATAATAGCAAAGAATTACTAAGAATAAAACGTAAAAAAGTACTGGAATGGCAAACATATGAGCAGCACTTCTAACAGTTTGGGGATAGGATATTGCACAAAGTTCTATCATGTGGTGGACGTGAACCGTGTCCAGGGTGCTTACTGGTGGCCAGGTGTCACTTGTGGGACTGAACTACTACTATTTCCTTGATATTCTCCTTGTAGACGTGGACAGAATCATGACCCATAGGGTGCAGGACAAGTTTATTCATAGAGTATGCTGATAGAAATGGTTTGCTGCTGTATACAAAAGAATAATTGAAAGACTGCTGTTCTATATCTTTTTTTTTCTCCTGTGTTTAATTGTTTGCCATATTTGGTGGGTTCTTTCCATTCTCATTCATAGAGTTGTCATTTTGATCTATCTCTAGAATATCTTTTAGTAGTCACTGTAGGGTTGTCTTTTTCATCATGAAATTGTTTACTTGTTCATTGTTGTAGTATTTCATTTCTCCATTAAATTTGAAAGAGAGTTTCACAGGGTATATCAGTTTGGGTTGGAATTTATTTTCTTGGAAGTAGTATTTTGCTCATGTTCCTCTTGACTTGATGGTTTGTGAAGAGAAATCTGTCACTGTTCTGATGGGTTTTCCTTTAAATGTGATCTGTTTTTCTCTGGCAGTTTTTATTATACTGTTCCTTTGCTGAATTTCTGGGATCTTGATTATTATAGATCTGGGTGTGTTTTTTAATTGGGTTGATGTTATTTGGAGTTCTATATACTTTGGTTGTCTGAATGTCAGAGTATTTCCCTATGTTTGGGAAGTTTTCTGCTATTACTTCTGCCTGTATTCTTTTTATATCATTTGTATTGACTCCTTTCTCATTGATGCCTATTATTCTTACATTGTTCATCTTTGCATCATCTTGAGATGTTGAATTATATTTTTCCTGCATCCTTATTGTTTTTAAGAGATCTTTTCTTACCTTTTCATTAGGTACAATGGTGTCTTCAAGATCTGAATGTTTATTTTCATTTCCACTGAAACAGTTTTGTCATCTTGTGAGGTTTTAATTTCCTATATATCACTTTGGATCTGCTTCATGTATTCTACTTCTTTCTTATATTGCTCATTCAAGGCTTCCACTATTTTTCTATTCTCCTCTATTTTTTAAATCAGTGTCTTGTTTAGAAGCACTTGGTACTAGCCGGGCGTGGTGGCGCATGCCTGTAATCCCAGCACTCGGGAGGCTGAGGCTGGAGGATTGTTGTGAGTTCGAGACCAGCTTGAGCTACAAAGTGAGCTTAAGGCCAGCCTGAACTGCATGGTGAGACCCTGCCTCAAAAAGACAAAAAAAAAAAAAAAAAAAAAAAAAAAAAAAAAAAAAAAAAGAAGCACTTGGTACTTCTTTCACTATAGTTATCATTTCTTTTTTTTCTTCAGAAATTATTTCTGATCTGATTTCCACTATACCTTTCTGCAGTTGTTTCTTTATTTCAGATGCTATTATTTTAGAGATTTTAGCTGTGTGCTTTCTAATTTCTTTTATGCTATTGTCTCCTGTATTTGTTCTGAGTGGGTATGGGGCCTGAGAATGCATTTTGCTCCTTCTCTTTGTCATTCTGTAAACACTGTCTTCTGATCTTTGGTATAGAGCTTTAGTAGAATTATTACCTTAGGACTAGGTCCAGATCTACCAAGTATGAACTGTGGCTTGGGTCTGGCTGCTGTGCTCCACTTCTTCCTGCTGCAGCCCTTGGAGGTGAACCCGCGGTGCTATTCTGTCAAGATGTTCTGCTCCTGGGTCAGCTGGGTGGGTCTTGCCTCTAGGTTTTCTAGAGGGAGTTCTGCCTCAGGGCTCCACACCAGGCCTGTTTGATAGAGGAAGTTCCACACACATGCCTGGCCTGGTTGCTGGCTGGAATGAGGAGCCAGACAGCTTCTAGAAGAGCAGTGTAATTTACATTTTTTTTTCTATATATCTGTAACCTCCAAACAGACTGAGATTGCTCAACTATTCCATGACATTGAAGAATGTCAAAATGAATTATCACCTCTCACTTAGGAAAATACATCACCTTTTCTGTGAAGGAGGACTGGATGGACTGGTTTCTTCATATCCACAATGAACACATCAGGTTCAAAGGCAAGACATTCCCTTAGAAGGCCCTGTTTCACTTCATTGGGCAAATTTGGTTGTCCATGAAAGGAGCAATGGTCCAAGGTCACTGCCCATGGTCAGCTTGATACCTTTTGTCCCCTATCTTGTGGGTGACAGAAAGTACGATACTGAGCCTCAGTGAGATTTAAAATAGCTCTGAAATGTACTTGAAGATTCAAACAAATTTTACTCTTCTTTGTGCAAGGAAGATTGTGAAGTGTCTTTGCCTGTGCAAGAAAAGGTGCTGGAAAGATGAAGTTTCTTTCTATATATCCCTTAAAAGTCAGACTTTACAAATTAGTCAGTTACCCTTAATCTCTAGTCTCAGCATCAGTATCTTATGGGCACTTGCTGGAAATGTGAAATCTCAGACTTTATAAATCTGAAGCTCTGAGCAAGGGACCTGACAGTCTGCTTTTATAAGACATTTGAGGGACTGGATTCTTCACCTTAAAATCTGAGAGACACTAACCCAACTGCAGTGACAAGGGTCATATTTCTGAGTCAACCACTTGGGTTTAAATTTATATCACTAGTAGAGTAAATTTGCTGCAAAAGAGAAGTAGATGGTGGGATGATACAGAATGTTAAAAATTCCTATGAGCCTCTTTTTTGAGTACATGTGAATAATTTGAATTATTTTAAACTTTATTTACTCTTAACTATTTGTTTCTTTGGCCACTATTAGACTAGACCATTTGGGTGATAGTCTTGTAAGTGTGAAATTTATGTAGAAAAGATTTATAAGTATTTGTTTTATGAGGAAAAAACTACATTGTGCTTTTTCACAAGTAGATATATTCCAACTATGTATAAATGTTGGAAAAGGGAAAAAAAACATTTATAAAAGGTGATAAAACAGAAGGAAAGATGGCTGGGAAAGAGGATCTATAGGACATACAGGTAACTGTCTCAGAAGGAAGAGAGAGGAATGTTCCTGGGGAGAGCCTGGGTGCTCACAAATTGTGGCAAAGCAACTGAGAAGTGAGTAATGGAATTTAAACTGTTTTCCCCACTCAAATTTTATATACCCAGCTTTCACCTTGGCAGTGGCAAGTGGGGCCAGCTGTATAGTTTGCAAAACAGTGTAAAATGAAAATACAGGGCCTTTCTCAAAATATAGGAAAACAGTGTTGTTAAAGTTACTAAAATGTAAAGCTTGTCTTTATTACACAGTCTGCCTTAACTTATCAAGGTAATTTTATTTGCTATTTACATTCTAA
This sequence comes from Ctenomys sociabilis, assembly GCA_004027165.1. Lineage (NCBI taxonomy): Eukaryota > Metazoa > Chordata > Mammalia > Rodentia > Ctenomyidae > Ctenomys > Ctenomys sociabilis. The sequence continues at coordinate 104,556 of PVKA01001312.1, read as the reverse complement.
ATAAAGAAAAATTGAAATTTTATGTTGTGAGCATGGATTTAACTGTTTATCATAATATGTGCAGCATAGTTTTAAGCACAAATATCAGAGATTAAGTGTAAATATTTAATTCCTATCTGAAATCTGTGAAATTATACTCTCTGTGTGTGTGTGTGTGTGTGTGTGCGTGTGTGTGGTGTCTTTCCTCAAGAGGGTGCTTAAAGCTAGCCAAAAAAGGCAGAAACAGGCCAGATTCAAGAATGCTTGAAAGAAGAAAAGATTCCCCACAGCACCAGTAGAGCTAAGAGAGCTACTTTTTGAACAAGATAATCTGGAGGTGAATGTGGCTCCCAGAGTCCCCTGGAAGACTCTACCTTACAACTACAGAAACTGAAGACACTCAGGATTAACAACTCCTGGATTTCACTTTCTGATACAAACAAGCTTTATATGACAGATCTCAGCCAGAGTGAAATCAAGCTAGGAATTTGCCTTCCTCATTAATTTTCTACCCTGCCCATGGCTAATGGCAACCTCTACACCAGTGGTGTACTCTGTACTTGAACAAGGAGTGGCCAAAATGCAGACTGTGCAATGGACCTGTCTTGGGGCATCTGTGACCCTTGTAAGGCCTCTGTGGGTGACAGAAAGTGGACAGGAGGCAGTTACAGTCCTACCATATTGAAGGTGAAGAGTGTGGCTAAATGAGGCTGGCATAGCAGGAGACAGACAATTTAGAGAGGCTGTAAAAGCTGAAGCTACAAGGGAGCTCAGGCTGCAACTTCTCTATCTCGTTTCCATCTCTCCAATCTCAGACTCCACTCCACTTGTTCTGCTGGACTACAAAGTATTGTCACGAAGGATCTCAAAGCATCAAAGCAGAATATTAAACCACAAGTATAGGGCCCCTCTGAGCCCTACGCAACTGCACTGCACTTGTCCATGAAGCCAGATTTGCTCCTCAATGTGGTGACAAGTAGCAAATGCCATGAGCAAAGGTGGCTTGTGTCAATGTTTTTAGAATCTATTGTATATTTGAGAATGGAGTAGGAACTTATCAAAGGAATTTGAGTTTAATTACATGTTGTTGAGAATTTGGTCATGCACCTTATTGAAACAATTTATTTACTGAGTTGCTGTGTTAGATCAAGGACTGGATTCAGAATCAAGAGTTTTAAAACATGGATCATTTCATGCTTTCTTTGGCTGATAAGAATAAAAACATCTAAACATGAAACTATAAAGGAAAAAGCACAAATCTGAATGATTTAAGAGTGTGTAGGCGCTCAAAATTCCACTGGATAGTGTGGCAACCTTATATTTATTGCTCATGCTCATCTTTGGAATTTATGAATGTGTGTATATGCATAAGTGTTCATGCATGTGTAAAAACCTGCATGTGTGTGTGTGTGTGTGTGTGTGTGTGTGTGTACAGTTGCCTGAAGTAGATTGATTTCAATTGATTCAAGCCATATGAATCATGTTTTAAGCTTTGGTACAATTTCACTGCCTAACACCCTCTTGGCATATAGTAAGTGCCCAATTAATATCATTGGATGGAATTTTGTGAAATGACCATATCAGCACTGTTTAATCTACACAGGGTCACCAGGGGTTGCAGAGTAATCTCAGTGTTTCTGGCTCTGTGAGCAAATTCAGGCCAACATATGCACCATAGTATTTTTAATGAAGCAGCTAAAATCAAAGCCAGGTACTTCCTCCCTACATGGTTCAAAGCTGGAGTCAGAGGCAAGGTGCACAAAGATCAAAGTTCCAACTATCAGAGTGAGTAATATATTGGGAGCAGGACCCACAAGCCCTATTTTTTAATTTGAATTGTTGTAACATTGCCTCCAATATCCCACCACATTTTTGTTTTTTGCAGGTGCTTTATTGGTTCAAATTGATCCAATGTTTCTATGTTGAATGAAGTATCTTAGATTTCTCCTGGAAACAGTATGAGTTCTGGTGTAAAATCTATTTCATTGATCAAAAGCCAAACTATTTCTCAGAACTCTTCATACAAGAGAATAATTCAGTTTTTCAAACACTCTTACTTTGTCTTTCTCAAACTGATTCTGAGTAGCACTGAAGTTGTAATTTTGCTTTTGTATACATTCCAGTATATGAGTTTTGAAATATTCATGCCCTTTTTCAAAAGAAGTTGTATTTCTCCAATGGTCATCAATGAAGAATTTCTGTACCCTCTGGTCCCCTCCTGAAAAAGAAGCTTAATGTTCTTCTGTGCCCTGGCTGTGCCACTTTGGATGCTATGTTTTGGGTCTTTCTTCACAGCAACAGTATGAGAGATGTGACATTAATGCCATGAAGTTTGTAGAGGCACAAGGAACTTGAACTACTTGCTCAGAGCCACACAGCTCATCTGCACCAAAGGGAAGATGGAAACAGTAGTCACCACACTCCACCCCTGCTGCCATGGTACCTTTACCCTCTTGCCTCAACGCCTTTGTCCAAGGGAATAGAGCTTTTATGTCACTTTTTCCCCAAGAAAAGAGACTCCCCTGCCCCCTGAATCCCCAGGGTTTGTCTTTAGAAGACTTTCTCTCCTCCACATCCCTCCTTCTTTAAATTCTGTCTTCCACGGCTGCAGTGGCTTCCCTTCCTCTTAGAATCTAGGAGGGAAAAGGGGGGGAGAGCAGGCTGTATTCTCTGATAACTCATCTTCTCTCTCTTCTAAGGTTCCTTCATGCTTTCTCTGCAGTGGGTCAGTTGCTTTGAATAAACAGTGTCTTTGTTGAATAGGCTTTCAGAAATTTTTGTAGCCCTATGTTTTTCCTTCTTTAAAAACACAAATGGACCTTTTCCCTTCTGGGTGTATTTAAATTTACTATGAACATAGTGTAAGACTCCTAACCAGGTTTGTCCAGATAGAATATCTGGTGCCTAAAGAACTAGTCATCTTCTTATACCCCACATAGGCTGACCTTAGGTACCTTGCTACAGTTGCTTAAAGCAGTTTTCATCTTTGATATGACTTGTGTTCAGATGTCTCCCTAAAGCTTTGTGTGCTCATAGGTGGGCTTTTTCAGAAGTGTCTGGTTCTATTGTATGTGACAGTGGTATTGATTCATGGTGCAATACCAGGCACAAGTGTACTAGAATTAAGATTATAAGTGCTACCCACCCCATGTAGCCTGGCTAAGATATAAGGCTTAGAAAGAGCTGTGGTCATCCGTTGTTGCTTTGCTATCTTTTACCTGCCCATTAACTGCTCTCCTCTTCAAAACTACCCTGCCTTGGTGTTAGCCAATCATGGACTGAAACCTCTGTGAACCGTAAGATAAAAAGCCTTTTCCCCTTTATCTTTGGATATCGAGTATTTTGTCTTACCAATGAGAAACATTACTAGGACACCTGTTGTCATCACCCAGAAGTCATGAGACATAATTAGAGGGGATGGTTGTTAAGGCCATCAGAAGGGGTAGAACTCAGGCCCTGGTTCTACCTCCTCCAAGAGAAGCTGCCTCTTGACCTCTGACCCTTTTTTTGGCCACTCTGCATTGTCTCTGCTACATACTTCTTTGAAATAAAAGCAAAGGGAGAAAAATAAATTCACAGCAAAAACAAATTGTACAATTCCGAGAGGCCTTTTCTGTCAATATTTTGATGTTTTGTTTCATTATTTTATTAATGTTTGTGCAGTTGTCTCGGTGTCTTTTTGTTGTGAGCCTGTATCAATATTTTCTGTTGTAGAGGGCAAGTTCCTGGAGAGAGACAGAGAACTATGTCTGTTTTTCTTTGCCCGGTCCTCACAAAACACTCAAACTATGTGATTATTTTACAGAATTTTCTTGATGTTGAATTTTCTCTTCTTCACCAATCCCTCCCAATTTTGTTCTAATTCTTTTAGGGAAATGAAAAAATTACTTAGCTCTAGGAAATATTTGTTTTTCTTTAAAAATTCCCAGATAGCCTAAAAGGATGGGAAAACCATCAGAAATTTAAAGTGGGGAGAGGTATAGAGATGATGGTGAAGCAATCCCTTAAAGAGAGGCTAATGACTTCCCAGATACACAGAGGAGAAAATCTTTCCTTGGAGAAAAATAAGCTGAAGTTGTGTCTTCTTGGAAAAGTAAAAAGTTGAGGTTCAGTGACTGCATCAGCACTCTGCTACAAATCCTCTGTGTTACTGGGTAATGATCCTAACTTTGGGGGCAACAATGTCTATTAATAGGTTACTCACAGGACTGTCGCGATAGGGCCAATGTGATACCACCTGTAATGTTTCTGTCTCTAATATAAGATATCTAATGCCTGCAGCTTGGAGAAGAGGTTTATTTGGCCCAGAGTTTCAGCAAATTTGGTACAATATACCTGGCCCCAAGGCAACAATATCATGGAGGAAGGGCCTGGTGGAGCACCGCTGCTTAGTTTATGGAATCCAGGAAGCAGGGCAGGGTAACAGTGGCAGAGAGGAAGGGGCCAGGGGCCAGGTATGGTACCCAATGGTCATGTCTCTGTGACTCACTCAGGACTGTGCTCTACTGATTCCCGAAGTGGCTCACAAGCCAAACAAGTTGACAGTGAAGCATAACCATTATGGGACAAATGTCTGTGTAGTGAGACCCTGTACAAAATGGGGCACTACCACACTTCCTAAAGCTGGGCCAGACTGTATTTGAAAGTTAGCAGGGACAGCAAGCTAGCTTCAGACTTTGGGTGGGGCTCCAGCTAGCTCAACATGTCAGAAAGGAACAACATCCCATGAAGGAAGAAAGGAGGAAGCCATTCAGTGAAGCTACATTTGCACGCTATCCACGAGAAGTAGCTGAGCCTCCAATAGGAAGGAGGAGCCTTAAGAGAGCTAGTCCCTGACCTGCCACCATCATCTGGATTAGACCATCATACCTGCAGGGGGCAGCCAGTCAAGTTCAGAGGCATTCCAGCTGCTTCCCACTGACATGTTAGGTATTGACCAAAGTTGGATGACTAGGAACAATAGTTGCCTTCTACCTTCTTTCCCCTCCTGAAAGAAGTTTCTTCTTTCTCCACTTTTCCCCGGTCTTACCTTCCTGCTACATTTACTTACTGAATAAAATTATGTCCACAGTATTGAAAAAGGGGCTAAGTAAATAGTGTGAATTGAGTGCAGTGATGACTTAGCAGAGAGACCAATTTTGAGCAAGTTAGTGGGCTTTCTTGTCAAATTTTCCTTAGAAGAAAGGTATGAACATTCTAAATGGTAGGAATAATGTGCCCCAGGGGTCCACTGAATGAAAACTCATAGACTGACCATTAGGCAAGCTTGTACTTGCAGCAATGCATGAAGTCCACATCAGCTGTGTGGATAAATCAGAAGTTATTTATTGTCAGTACATGAGAGGCAAGGGCATGAATATTCACCTCAAAACAAATCTCTCTCACATTCTCCTGGGCCATCACTGCTAGTATCTTAGGCCAAGCTCCCATCTCTCTCACAGAACCCTGTGAAGGCCTCTTTTCTTGTTCTTCTCCCTGCTGTACATGGAAGCTATAGTGATTCTTCTTAAAGCACAAAGTGAATCACAGCAGCTCATGTGTCTGCCTCGGCTTTCCATGGCAGAGAATCGAGACTCCTCATAGCCTACAAAATCACTTTTCAACTGAGCCCTCAGTCTTTTCTTGTTCTTCTTTTTGTATTTTAGGGAAGGGTCTACAGGGTGTTCAGGGTCTCACTACTAGATCAGACTCATAGTGATTCTCCTGTTTACAGCCTCCCAGGAGCTAGGATTACAGGCACATGCCATCATGCCCAATTCTAGGCTCTGAGATGAAGTGGAGCCTACAATTGAGGTCTCAATTGTCATCACAGAGCACCCTGGGGTCAGGGCCAGCACAGCAACCCATAGGCCTGCTTGCAGGCACTTTAATCCACTCAGCTATTTGGGTGGCTCTTGAGCCCTCAACCTTGCTGTACCATTTACTCATGTAGTCAGTGGGAGGCATAGGCTTTCCCCAGTGCTAGAAATCTCTGAATCCTTTTTGACTCAAGGTCTTATCCCCATACTCTCTTCTCCTCTTGCACTGGCTCTTCTCTGAGTTCCATGTCCTCACCCTCCATGTCTGGGGGTAAAGTTAGCTTTCTTGGGTTGATCTTCCTGCAGCCTCCAAGAGTAAAGCAAATCTAACATTTTCTCCTGTAAGGTAGTGTGCTATTCTTTCCTAGAATTTGTCATACTTTGCAGTCAAATATATTTGTGGTAAGTTTGTGATATCTCTACATTTTGATACTCAATTGTAGGCTCCAAAGAACTGGTGGGAGATAGCTAATATGAAATGCATTTTAAGGGTGATTTTTCTTTTGTCATTATTTACCAGACCAGACCATTTATCTAGCTAGTCTTTACATGACCAGAGGATTTCTCAAGTTTCTCTTAGTGTTCAGCTTTTGGTAGGGAAAACTCATAAGATTGACACTAAATTTAATTATGAGTTTTTAAGTTAATGGCCTCCATGTACTCCATGTAAGTGAGAAATCTTGGTATGTTATGTGGATCCTTGTGAACTCATAGCTTGTCACCTTTCAAAACTTCATGAACATTTGGTTAAATAATATTTGAGATTCATGAACTGACATGTCTCTACTCAATATTTCTACATAAACACTGTGTCATGATTACCTTCATTTTTCATTTAATGTATTCATTGAGACAATATACACAGGACTTTTCGTGAAGTTCACATATAATAACTATTAAGCATGCAAATTAATTTGAGGCAGACGAATTGATTACTTGATTCATTCAGCCTCCTTTGTTTCTGGAATGTGTCTCTGGAAAGCAAAAGTGTTTTTTCCTTCAGTGCAGCATTACTTGTCAAAGTACAAGCATTTGGATAGCAGATGAGAAAAAGCATCACAAATCTTTATGTATTTGTGATGTCACTATACAGCTAGGACTGGAGTGATCCTCCTGTCTCAGCCTCCCCAGCTCTGGGATTACAGGCATATGTCACCATGCCCAGTCTTAATAGCTGACTCAGTGTGTGCAGGGATGAGGTGCATGGCATGTAATGCTGGAGATGGCACCTTGGACCCTTAGCTTGCCTAAGTAGGCTCTTAGTCTGCCCAAGGGAACACTGAGAAGGGGACTCCAAAGGCTGGGGAGGCTGCCTGTGTAGTAAGACCCTGTACCAAATACAAAACAAGAAACCTACCTGGAAACTAACATCTCTTTACAAACAATATGACCTCTTTTTAAATAGAATATGTAGATTATTGGGAACTAAGGGTATAGGCTTTGTAGTTGAAGGATTCAAGTCCAACTATTGCTACCATGTGTCTGGGGAAAGTGATGGCCCTTGTGAAGGGAGAGTCAAAATAAATCCCACTTCTCAGAGTTACTATTAGAATAAAATGAGTTTAAAAATTCAGGATGGACTTTGGAGAGATAGCACAGTGGAGCAAGCTCCTGTTTAGGCATGTGCAGGGACCAGAATTCGATCCCTGGTGCCAGAGTCCACGCTGGCTCCACTCCAGGGTGTGCTAAGCTGGCCACAGAGACCTGGCATGGTGGCACACACTTCTAACTCCAGTGCTGAGGAGGCTGAAAACAGGAGGATCACTGTGAATACAAGCAAGGACATGGGTTTGATCCCTGGTGCTGCATGTGGTGCCAGCCCTGGCTGCCCAAGCGTGCAATGCTGGGCGCCAAAACTAATGTGCATGCTTGTAATGCCATCCCTGGGGAGGCTGAGACAGCAGGATCAGTATGAGTCTAAGCTGCATAATGACAGACACTGTACCAAAATCAATCAATCAATCAATCAATCAATCAATAATTTTAAAGAAATACATATCCAATGAATAATTCATTCAAAATCAAAAAAAATGTTGACATAAATATTTGAAGACTGCTCTTGTAAGTACAGTTTCAAATTTGCTTTATCTTAATTTTTGTATCTCATTAAAGGAATTAACATTTATGCTGCCATGACTGCAGAATGAACACAGTGGAATACTATTAAGGTTTAAGAAAGGAGGAAATTCTAGCACGTGCTGCCATATGACAGAATACTGAAGACATCATGGAAAGTGAACTAAACCACACACAGGTGGACAAATACTGTATGGTTCCTCTTATATCAGGTATCTAGAATGAACAACTTCATAGGGACATAAAACAGCATGGCAACTGGTGAGGGTGGGGGCTGGTGCTTCCCGAGTATATCCTCCTGAGAGGATGAAGTGAGGTCTCGAGAGGGAGTGATGCAGTGGTCACATCACAGCACAAATGTGCCTCTCACAGCTGGACTGTACACTTCAAATTGTTACATGGAGGAGATAGCTCAACAGTCTAAGTGCCTGCCTGGTAAAATGGTTACATGGTCAGTTTCAGGTTATGTACATTGTACCATAGTTGAATCTTTTTAAAAAAATGATTTCAATGCACCCAAAATAATGGTCAGTATTTTCTTCACTTGGTGCTATCTATTCTGTCACACTGCCCCTGAGGAGAAATCACTGTAATAATTTCCTTCGCGTCATTCAGTTAACAGTTTGTTTTAGAGCTATAAAAAGTGGTTCTAAATAGCTGTCCTCTGCATAAACCGTGGTTTATTTATCCATTCCGCTCTGAACATATGTTTAGCTTGTTTCTTATTTACTATAGTTAAAAAATACCATAGAGTACATTGCTGTCCACAAAATTTTGCACAGAAGTTGAGTTGCTAGATCAAAGAAGAAACAAAGTCTATATATTATGAAAGATGAAAAATGTCCCTGAATCTCACTGCTCTGTATCAACAATACTGAGTGAGCTCATATCTGCACATGCCTACTGGAAATTCTTAATCTTTAAAAAAAAATTGTCAATCAGATGAGTGAAACCAGTGTAATTATTCTTTTTTTTTTTTTTTTTTTTTTTTTTTTTGGTGGAACTGGGTATTGAACTCAGGCCCTTGCACTTGCCAGGGAAGCGTTTATTCCACTGAGCCATCTCCCGGGCCCAAAAAAGTGTAATTATTGTTTTAATTATAAGATAATTAAATGTAACTAAAAGGACCATATTGCACTGATTTATTAGATTTATCTTTTTGTTAATTATTTTGCCTTTTTGACTGCTTTTGGACCCTTTCCTTATTGATTCAAGAAAATGGTATATTAAGCATATAAAATCTTTGTCTATTGTATCATTTGCATACTTTTTTTCAAGTCTTCATCTTGCTTATCAATTTTTTGCACATAATTTTTTATTTATCTCCTCGATAGAATCTGCCAGTGATTTCTGTTTTTCTTCATTACTCATAGAGGAAATTTTCTTTTATTGTTTATATAATTTACTCTCATGGTATCTAAATGCTTTATTAATTTGTATATTTGCACATATGTAGCATGAAAAAAGAACCTAATAACTACATAATTGTTTCAACTTCTTTCTTTAGTGCAGTGTTATAGATCTGGTCTTTCCACATGTCCAGAAAATGATTGTTCAGAATTTAATGGGGCACCTCCTGAAATAACTTTTTCTCTTGGTTCTAGAAAGTGTTTATTGCCATTTTTAGGTATCATTGATGGGGGGGCCTGGGTAGGTGCTGTTTTATCCCAGCAGATCTCAGAAAAACAAAAGTATTTCCACAAACAGCCTCTGTGCTGAGGACTGCTCTGTGCAGAAATTTCATAACTAAAGACCTGTTTACAGGACTGATTATTTAAGACAACTGTGTTTCTTGTGTAGATTTCTTATGCAATGTGTAAACCACACTACTAATTTACTCTTTGACCAAATGCTCTTGCTCTGTAATATACTGTATCCCCCCTATAGCTTTGGAAAACAGCTTTAAGCTTCTCGCTTCTTTAGTAAAGAACTTCTCAGTTGATTTCAAGTGAAATGCCAACAGGCTTGCTTTTTTTTCAAACAGGCTTCACAGCCATGGCTGTGTATCCACTTGAAAATGTGTGTTTTATGGGTGGGGGTGCGGTGTGCTTGGAGCAGTTTTATTTTTGGAAAATTCTAAATAGCATTTTGAAAGATAATTAAGGGTTGCTTAAGTTTCTCTCAGAATTTTAAAAAAGATGTATTTTACCTATAATCAATACTTCATTTGTCACCTCCTCCTCTATTTTATAAATCTTTTAATTAATGGTGTTTATTCTCCTCTCAGTCTGGCCTGAGTTGTGTTTTTATGATCATATTATTAGGAAGTGATAACATGTGTGGATTTTTTTTCTCTATATCTGGGCTTGCCAATCACTATGGAAACAAGCAAATATTTACATAGCCCAGATACTGATTAATACCTACTGGTTATTTTGACATTATACAGTTACTGTTTGAATGTAAAGAATTTATCCTGAATAGTGAAGTGGTGTGTTCTACTTTATTTGCATTTGCAATTTCCCCATCAGAAATTAATACAGTAACTAAAGCTCTGTCAAGCTATAGCCATTTTTGAAAGGAGTCCTTTTCTCCAACATTGATTCAAAAATCACATGCTAGATATTTAAAAATGGTTGTTTTAAGCTTTAACTAGAACAACTCTTACAAAAGAAAACATTCTACCTGTCACATGGTAGATTCCTCTATGAACAGAATTACCTCATATTTCTCTTAATCTTCTGCCTCTGGAATCATCATTTTTTTTCCTGGGAGATTTTTCCCATCAGAGGGTCCAGAAACTGCAGTACATATTGTAGAATGGTGGGCCTCAGACAAGCCTCATGCTCAGGGCTCAGCCTCCACTTCCTGAGCCTCCTTCTCTATAGGGCCACCTGTGGCCACAGAGCTGTCTGCCTAACAAGCTCACAAGTGCTACAGCTTCAGATAGCACCTTTGAGAAGCAGTGTCTTAGAATCTATGTGTTTTGCTTTTTGTTGACAACCTTGAAAAGTAGGTATTTCAGAATGTTTTGAAATGGGCCTTCAAAATATTATGCAGCACATATTTAATAGAAATACAGCTTTATGACATCAAACAATGTGAATTTATTACTTCAGTAAACCTGAAAAATGTTACTCTGTAGGTTCATAGGTCAAACTTCAAAAAAAATATGTTGGGATGGATTAGAAGCTTATTTTTACTGCTATGAAAATTTCAGAAAAAAATATTCTTAAAAACTATGGGTGTATCTCATTTCATTAGTCAATTCATCTGAGCTCTTAAATCACTTAAACCTGTAATTAAACAGTGTGTATTGGAAGGAGTGGAGAGTCAGTCTGTCGAGATTGACTATTTTATATTTTTCATTATTATAGTCTTACAGACTTCAAAAGGACTCATTAGTTTATCATATTACCTATTTCTATAGGACTGAATGTGAATCGTAGCACCTCATGCTAGCCAGCATAATCCACACAGTGCCATATCTTAGAGAAGCTCATTGTAATAGAAGACAATGAAATTTAACATCAGAGATCCTGGATGATTAGTTTCTACCTTTCACTTGTTATCTTAGACATACTTTTTATTTTCTTTAGGTAGTACTATTCTCACCTGTAAAGTGGGACTAGCACTTTTTATTTGATTGAGTCAGTAAACATTGCTGAATTCTTAACAGGTATTGTGTTCTGCTATGGCAATGCTTAAGAGAATAAGTAATGATTTTACTTTCCAGGAATTTATACAACAGATATAATGGATAGAATGAGAGCATGGGCACAAAGAATTTAGTAAATTATCAATGTCTAGTATAAAATATTATTGTTTATTTCATAATAGCTGGCCCCAAGTGGGCTTTATCTCTTTGTGGAAAGAAAGAAACCAAAGGGCAACACCACATGGCAGGGAATTCTCCCCTGAGAAAAATCACTACCATTGTTGTTGGCATCTGACTCATGGGTTGCAATTAACACAGGTATTTTTTCTCAATGTAAGTTTGACTGCTAAAGAATTCAAATTATATTTTCATTTTAAGAAAATGCTGATTTTGAAAAAAAACTACTGATTTTGTTTCAAACCAGAGAATCTGAAAAGACTGGCCGGAACATTTGCTCAATGAAAAGCATTCTGATATGTGATATGAAAAACAATTTAATAAAGTTTAACATAGAAAAAGGCACCAAAGAACTGCTCCTGTTAAAGATTTTAATAGTAAATGACCTAATGTCTTTCAACTACTTGTTTGGTCTTTCAAGTCGTTGCTTTTTAATAAATAAGATTCTGTTTAAACTGTGCTCAGAGTAGAAAGCAGATTTCTTCCTATCTAATGAGGTTGGGTACTGTGGTACATTGAACACAGTAAGCTTCAAATACTATTGGATTTTATTTTAGTAAAGCAATTTCATTCTGAAATTGAACAAGCCATTTCTTCTTTATTAAATTTCCCAGTTATTCTTTCACCTCAAGTTCTTGTGTTGCTTGTATTTATTTCTGGACTTGCTCTCTCAAATTATGGAAAAGCCTTGGGGTTTATGTCAAGTCCTGTGTGCTCTGCAGCTTTCAGTGAGAACCTGACAAAAAGGCAGAACTCATAGCCAATAAGGTTTCTATATGGAAAGCCCTGGAGGAGAAAGGAAGTGAGCATAAGAGAAATGTCACTGACTGATGTGTCACCATAAGTCTAAATTTTAGGATGTTTAGGGAAAGGAATAAGGCCAATGTGGTATCACTCCTCCGTTACTAAATCCATGGTGCTCAGTATCTTCCTGGGAGACATCAAACAACAACTAAGAACCTGAGATAGATTGGTTGAATTCCCCCTTGAATGTGTTCTAGGTTTTAGAACATTTCAGTTATGTTTCCATATTACTCTGTAGTATATATTCTGTAAGATTCAGTTATAGTCTTAGACATCTGTTTTTCATGCTTTGAAAAATCTTATCCATTTGTCCTCTGTCCTTACTACTTAAAACACAGTCTGACTCCTGCTATTCCACACAACTTTTTCCAGAGCTGGTGGACAGTTTGCCCCCTGTGTAATCAATTTTTATTGATTACTGTAGCAGTAATCTTGGATGCTGTAACTTTATTCCTTACAGACGTCACTCAAAATTCCCACTATGGTCTGATCATTCATCTTCCATCCAATTTTGCCTCCTTGTCCAGTTGCACTTCTCCCTTGGTTTAGCCAGATTATTCCCTGGCCTTGCTCTCTTCTGTCTAATTTCAGTCTTATCTATACAATCTATTCCAATTAGTTAAATCAGTTTCAGCTTTCTAAATCCAGTACATCAATTGATTTTTCTAGAAAGATTATTGGAAGAAAAAAAACAGATTATTGGAGATAAATATGTAGTCACCTGTAGATAATGTACAATATGTCAATTCAAGAAATCTTGACAGTGAGGTTTAATTATCCAATTGTATTGAGTCCCTTTGTCCTCTTACTATAGCTTTGTCTCACTTCTCTTCATCTCTCTCCTTTTCTTTTCCCCCCATTTTATCCTATTCTTCTTGTTTCTTTCTCTCTCCCTCCTTCTCTCTCTTCACAATGCCCACTATTCTTGATCTCTACCTTCCTTACGTGCTATTATAGTGGCTTTATAGCATGGTGACCTAAACATTATTGGGAGATGTTTTTAATGTCTCTAAAGAGCTGTATCATTCAATGTACCTGAATTTGTTGTATACTTTGAGGATTCAATAAGTTATTTTGTTACTACTTTATATAGAAAAAAGACTACTACTGAGGTGTATTGTCAGTTATTAAACTACTAATTAAATTGCAATTCTAAATATAAAAAATACCATATAAAACTGTTCCAATAAGAAAGAAATGTTATTTTAGTATTGTTGTCATCGATTCCTTTAGAGAAGAAAGGAAGGGAACAAAATTTTAAAAACTGGTCCCTAACACTGATCAACAATTCTAGTGAGTTCCTGCAAAAACTCTTGAGGAATTACACACACCTAGAAACTGATAAACTCCAAGGAATTCAGGGCATAGTCCATGGTTCTCAATTCTAAATCTTTTCCGGCCATTACATAAAATTTTACTATACCTGTGACTGATGACTCATCAGGGTTTAACTTACTGAAAATCTTGTCATCTTCACTGGGAATAACAATCACAAAAACCTTTCTATGGCATTATATAGTTACAGAAAAAAATACATATGAGTGCTTTATTTATTTTTTTAAAAAATAGTTTCAGAATAAATTTGCTTTATGAATTTTACTAAATCATATAACATCTAATAAAATGTAGTTCTATTTCATTTCTAATGACTGCAAATCACTTTACAAGTTGAATGAGTCACCCTTTATGTTTTTTCTTTATTGGATGTCTATGTGGACATCCCATTTTTATGTAATTGATTGCACTGTCTACATTGCAGTTGTTATGCCTTAATGCCAAAATAAACATAATGAGGTGGCTCTGAATGATTCTTCTTTATTTTAAAAAGTCATAATCAGTTAAAATAATGATGGGATTGAGGGAAGGTTTGTCTCTGTCCTTTGCATATCATACATATCATTGTGGAGTATCCAATACATTTCCATGCATGCTGCACAAATTTTCAAACTCTATGACTATTTTTTAAAGAAAGGAAATAATTATAAAAATGGGAGAGTGGGGGCCATTGAAGACAATAGGTCAGGTTGAATAGCAGCTCTAAGAAAAGGAACCAGATAAGTATCCCTTCCTGACAAATAGCTTCCTGCTAGAGAAACAATTGCCCTCATCCTTCCCAAGAGAAGAATGAAGCACGCTCGACTGTTTGGCTCTGTTTCTGCTCCCACATTGTTGACTGAGAGCATGCTATGTGTGTACGATTGTGCCCAAGTTACCAAATGGGAAATGCATAAATTAAGCTGCAATTAATGTGCCATATAGAGCAGGGGAAAATGTCACACCATTACCTCCATAACTGACAAATTTTTTAGCACAAACTCCAGCATAAGTCTGAAGCAGAAAACTGGAAAGGGAAAACAATTCTTGCTAGGTTATTGTAGGGCATGAAAGACATGCTGTTGTGGAAAGGCAGTGTGAATCCATATTATGCAGAAATCAATGTCAGCCCAATCTTTGGAGGCTGCACGAGATGCCGCGTGACAAGGACACAGCAATTCTCCTAATCAAGCAGGTTGTGTGAAAGTAAAGAGTCCAGCTGAGCTTGATACATCCAGCTGGACTTTGTTTGGTACTTAATGGAGCAGGTCATAGTTATAACACCCCAAAGAAATCAACAAGCATCGGCCAGAGAAGCACAGAGAAAGTGTGGGAACTCCAACAGTTCCATGTTAAATCATTTCTATAGGTCATCTGCAGAGAAAAGAACCCAGAGAAATAATAAAGGGGCATCATTCTGCCGTCTGTGTTTATGATTCTCCCACCAGGGAAGGGAATTGGGGTACAGAAGGGAAGCAATGCCACTGGAGAAACATTTCATCCTTTTTACTCTGTGCATTAGAAAGCTCTTGGCAGGATATCGGCTGCTGAACTTAGCTCCCCTTCTTGAAAGCCACACATAACAGGGGTTTATAAGCCAGAGTGACGGTGACAAAAGGCCAATTTGAGACTTGGGGATGATTTTTCCTAACAACATGCTTTGCCTCTTTAAACACCTGCTGACTTGCAGAGCCCTTGCCAAAGCAGCTTCGGGGTGGTTCTGGCTCTAAGTTGGGATAGTGAAGTTCAAATTAATGCCTCTCTCTACCATCACTCAGTGAGTATATGAAAGATCATTGCCACTGCCCACACCCTCGCATGAATGATGACAGCTTCAGAGCATATTTGTGATTCAGGAGAACTGGGTAGGAGAACTTGTCCATTTCAATCCCATTACCTCCCTCTCCCTTTCTTCTTCCTCCCACTGATCCCCTTCTCCATCTCCAAAGTCTATTTCCTGGTTTGATGCAGGATTCTTTCACTTTAATCAGTTCTGGGCTGATGATGCTGAGATGGAGATCCCTCTCCCCAGTTTGAACAGAGTCCTTAAAAGAGTTTTCACATCATAAAAGCTCTTGGAATGAAAGCATTCTGTATAAAAGGTACCCAGAAATACAATCAGGGGTTATATAGAGGAGTGACAGGCTTCTGAACACAAATCTGTTTAGGTGAACTAGGCCAAAGGAAATGCATGTCCTGCTGATTAGAACTTTCCAATTCCCCTTTCTTCTTATAGGATACTGTAAAGATCTGCTCACTGTTGAATAACAGGACTTCGGATAGCAGTAGTGAGCCACAACTCTCAGGCAACCATACAATAATGAGGAGAAAGAACAAGTACTCTAAGCTAGGATGCTTCCTACAATAGGCAAATTCACTGCATTTTTGGCTTATAATATGATCAGAATGTATCCCTATCAGAAGCCAAGAATCACCTGCATGAAGTGCTATAGTTTTTTCCTTATCTCTGTTTTCACTTCTATGATTTTATTGTGCATAGTTTCAATTACTTTTGGCTCACCTTAGTCTGAAAGATGAAATGGAAAATTCTAGAAATAGTTCATAAACTTTTAAAACTACAGGCCATGTTAAACTCTCCCATTGTCCCTCCTATCCACCACAAGGCAAATTATCCCCTTGTCTAGCACTGTATATGTTACATATGCCCCCTGCCAATTGGTCATTCACTAACCAAGCTGGTTATCAGATTAGTTGTCATGGTATCACAGTGAAGAGTCTAAGCAACTCTTATTTTACTTAAGAATAGCCCCAAAGCACAAGAATGATTCTGCTGGCAATTTAGACATCCCACAGAGAAATTGTATAATGCTTCCCTTGAGTGAAAAGGTACAAGTTCTAATTTTAATGATGAAGAAAATATACTGAGATTGCAAAGGTCTATGATAACAACCAGTCTCATGTCTGTGAAATTGTGAGGGAAGAAAAAGCTAAGTTCTTGCTAGTTCTGCTGTCATACTTCAAGCTTCATGGCATGCCCACAGTTGGTGTGAAGTTCTAAGTCATTTGCTTGGCTTCGTCTCATCATATCATCTGACATCATCTCAGACAGAAGGGTAAATATAGTGTAACATGATACTTTGAAAGAGAGAGACCACAGTTAGATACACCTTATTGTTATATATTATTATAAGGGTTCATATTATTAATTACTATTAATTGCTTAATGGCCCTAATTTATAAATTAGATTTGGTAATAATTATATGAGTATAAGAAAAGCAATAGTATGCACAGGGTCTGGCACAATCTATGTTTCTAGTCATTCATTAGGCATACTGGAAAGAACCCCCCCAGAATAAGGAAGGGCTACAGCCCCATGTAGCATCTTGTAACTGTCCTTGTTGCATGCTGCCTTGTGAAGTACTTTCCTGAGATTAGCAGAACATTTTACAAGAGCAGTTTGCCCCATTATGGTATCCTAGGAAAGCCAAGTCCCACTTCTTGTGCCCTAACTCTTCTTTTTCACTGAAAGATGGAAGTGTGCCACTCCTGTTGCATGTCACTCTCTTCTGATGGTATTCCTCCCATTAGAACTACATGTGGGACACTCTTTCCTGGTTAAAGTACAGTTTTGTATTATCTGTGTCTTTCATACTTCACAATGAAAAGTTACTGCTCATAGTAAAAATCATAAATTATAGGATGTTCAAAAATTCAAAACTTTCATCCTATCACTTAAGGTACAAGTAGGAAGGCTAAATTATTTAATGGGAAATATATAGAAATAACAATGGTTGAAAAAGGAAGAGTCGATTTGTGTCATAAGGTGAATGGTGTCCTGTAAAGGTGTCCACATCACATTTTCTGGAACCTGCGAGTGTTAGCTATCTTCCATTCCAAGTAGAATTTTTGCAAATTTGAGGTTCTTAAAATGGGAAGTAGTTTGGAATAGGCTGGTGGGTTGAATTTTATCACATGAATCCTTAAAAGGGGGTACAGGAGATGTCAGACTTAGAAGACAAGGTAATCAATTGACAAGAAGAGAGATGAAAGTGATGTGGACACAAGCCAAATGTCAGATGCCATTGGAAGCTGGAAGAAACAAGGTTCAGAGTCTCTCCTAGAGTCTCCAAAATAGATGAGTCCTCACATCTTAACTCTAGCTCTGTGAAAGTCAGTGTAGACTTATGACCTGCATTTCACTAAAAAGTGAATTTATAATATTTTTGTAACTTGTTACAACAGCAATAAGAAACTAATACAGATTATATAAACTTATTCAAAAACTCTTTTTAGTTGGGTGTGGTGGTGCAGACCACAGTTCCAACTACTCAGGAGGCTAAAGCTGGAGAGTCATGTGGATCAATAGTTCAGTACCAGTCTGGGTAACACAGTGAAATCTTATTTCAACAAGACAGAACTATTAACCAAAAGGCTAAAGTTTCAAAATATGTATTTAGAGAACTTAACTAATCTAGATTTTATTTGAAAGAGGGTCTCCTGGTAAATTCGTTTTTCTAAATATATATATTTTTCTCCAACTGGACTTGAAAAAAATTCAGTACTTGTAATCCTTTTCTTTCAAATTCTTGACAATCACCAAAGGTTTGTTCACTATTACTTCTACTTCCCTCTTTGGCATAGTAAGTGGCGCTCCACTAAACAGGATCACCTCATGCTGGGCCTGTTTTCCTCTTTCAGAGAATCCAGTAGCTCCTGTCCTCAGTCCATTAGTAATCTGTGCAAAGGAGCCTCCAAAGAAGTCCCTAAGTCCTTAATCTTCAAACTGCAGCTAGGAAAATTTGATGTTCTCAAACTCTTGGAACCCCCTGACAAATATGAACATAAAGTATTGTTAGTTCTCTGTTGAGAAGAGAAATGTGGAGGATTTGTCATGAAGTCCGAGGAGCCAATTTCAGATGTATGTTTAGTGCTCTCAGCCACAGTACTCTCAGGTCTTTCTTTCTAAGCTATTTCTAACCATGCTTCTTTGACTACTTGATTCACGTCAGTGTGGTTAAATTAAGAAAGTGTTGTATGTGATTTAGGGTTAGAAGGCCAACAATAACATAAAGATCCATGTTTAAATAACTGAAAAGAAGCAAATTAAAAGAATCACTCTTCCTTAAAATTTAAAAAAGGTCAGTGTCTTTAATTGGGGAGACAGGTGGTAGATAACAGTGCTTAGAAGTGCTAATGAAAATTCTTTGAAAACGTCATGTTATAACTCCACCAGAGCAATTTTTGGTTAAAAAGGGACTTGAGATGGAACAATTACATCCAATAGCATTGTTGTTTATTCTAAATTTGATGCTCTTTCACAAAATTACACACAGATTTAACAGTTGATCATCTGCATGAGTGAATTTTCCACTGGGAGGCTTATTCTGTTATTTGGTTTTTGAAAATATACTGGAAAGTGACAGTATAATTTATTTTAAATGTTATATATAAACAAAGGAAATTGTTACAATCCAAAAAGTTCTCAGTAAGTCTTATTTACTTGGTATAAACCTTTACATGTACAGAATTAAATTTGGGAGTTTTCTTCCTCATATTTCTCTAGTCTTTGGCCTACTCATCCTTATCTTCATGTTTGCCTTCAATTTCTTTAAGTCACTTGATGTTTTAAGTATCTATTTATTGTGAAACACAAGATACCAAAACTTAGCAGCTTAAGACAATAACGTTTGCTCATGGGTGTGTGAGTTGGGGCTCAGCAAGATGGTTCTTCTGCTGGTCTCACACAGGGTCCCTCATTTGGCTGTAGTCACAAGGCTTCTGGGTGGAATATCCTAAGTGGCTGCACTGCTTAGTCTGGGGAGTTGGAGGAGATAGGAGGAAGGTTATGGTTCTCTCTCTATCTCTGTCTCTGCCTCTGCCTCTGCCTGTCTCTGAATCTGTCTCAGTCTCTCACTTCCTCATCCCTTCACATAGCTCATTTGCACTTTTACATGGCACCTGAATTCTAAGAGTGAATATTCCAAAATGAGCAAACATCATATCTGTAGGTATTAGTTTGTTAATGAACAATTTTCGAAGCTCAGAGCCAATAAGAGGGGCCATAGAAAGCAAGACTACTGGGGATGGGGTTGTGCTTGGGAGCCATAGTCTCATGATATCAAAGCAGAAACAAATCTTGTTTTGAAGCTCATATGAAAGACATAACTATGGTATCTGTTGGCGATTAGAATACATTTAAGGTTGGGGTCAGAGAGATAGATCAGTGGAATAAGCACTTGGCAAGTGCAAGGGCCTGAGCTCAATCCCCGGTTCCACAAAAAAAAAAAAAGAAAAAAAAGAGTATATTTAAGGTTTTTGAGTCGTGCTTAAGTCATAAGGACAGATACATGAACAATAAATTTATGATTTGGTAATAATTTCATTTTTTGAAAATTCCATAGACAGTGGTATTTTGATGCTTAGGGAAAACAAAAGGAAGGAATTGAACAATCTAGGTTCATTCCTAAGAGATCACAGGATTCTCATTCTTTGTAAAGTAAATTTTAATGTGCCTTAGGTGGCATTAATCAGAATTATTGAAACAAGAGATTGGGTCAAGTGCATCAAAATTCTATTTCGTCTCTCTATTTCCCATCAGAGAGAATGTTCTCTTTGGTTTCTTGGTTATTCCCATCCATTCATCTAAAAATCCAAATATTCTTGGACTTTTCTGTTATTCACAGCAGCAGATACTTTTGGACATGGTCTTGCATCAGCTATTTCTAAGAAATAAATTACCTTCTCACTACTTTCTCTAACTGGAGCACTTCATGAAGACATATATTATTATACAGATGTATTGGTGCATAATATGTGCTAAACAAGTAGTTTTTATCTGAATAAACGAAACAGTAAAAATCACAATTCATCATATATTGACCTTAATCATTAGAAGTACTTTTTCTCTCTGTTTCTGTTTCTGTTTCTGTTTCTGTGTCTGTCTGTCTGTCTGTCTGTCTGTCTGCCTGTGTGTCTGCCTCTCTTTCTCTCTCTGTCACACACACACACACACACACACACACACACACACACACACACACACCAGGGATAGAACTCTGGATCTGGCCCTTGTGCTTCCCAGGCAGCAGGCACTTATGCCACTGCCCAGACCAATTTTGTTCATTTTTAACCCATTAAACCTACTTTGGCAACATGGTTCTTGAGTCAAAATTAGGATAGCCTTTATCTTAACATGGGACATATTTTTACAATGCAAAACTTCCATCCACACAATAATTCTTTCTGAAGAAAAACTTTCCATTTATCATCAGTTGGGGTTAATAAAACTAATCAAATAAAAAACTTTCTAAATTAAAATAAATGTCAACTGAAGTCAGAACCTTAACAAAATGTGATGACTTAGCCTCTGCTATTAACAGCCTCCCACTCATGGTCTTTGTAAGTGGTTATTGAAAAGCAAAATTGCTAACCATCATGTTTTTTACCTGTGACTGAAACATGCTGATAAAATGTTCTATCATTTCCTTCTCTTTCTTGGACTATTAGTGTTATTCTGCTATATTTGGAGCTGAGCTTTAACCAAATCAATAAAGCCATTTATTATAAAGAAAACAGATTTAAAAAAACAACAGACTTGACTACTCTGATAAAACATAGCAAACTCGAAGTGTGAATGCACTGTTGAGTAAAGGATTTGATTTATAAGCCTTACAGAAAAATCCAGTAAGCAGAAATGAAAGTTTTTATTGTCTTGTCTATGAATGACTATTCATAAAAATAAAATTAGTATTTATTAAAATAAATTTAGCATTTCATTGTAAATATGGCCATTATAAATAACAACCCTTTATTATCTTCTACTTGCCATGCTGCCTTTTAAATTTAATCACCTCTATAAAGTAGCAGCCTCAGTTTGCCAAGATTTACATAAAAATAAATATCCATTTATGACTCCAATTTATTCTTTACAAATTACTATGTTAAAAGCTTTGCTTCCAAGGCAGAATTGTACAAAAGGAGCAAGGAGGGTACCTTCATGTTTGAAATGCCATCTGCTGTCAGGCATGGTGAATCCATGGTTGATATGAAATGTTAGTGTCTACACCTTACTGGGTCTTTGAAATGCTGAAGGTATTGGCATTTCACTTTGGGAAAGGCTGTTCTCTTTTATGGAAGGAACTGGGCTATGTCCTATAAAATGTAACCTGAATATTAGGAACTTTGTATTATAAAATATGTCTCTTACCCATGTACCAAGGTATTTGTATTTTTTCTTTTGACCCCCTGTACTTCAGGGACCTCCTGTACTTCAGGGAGTTTCATTTGTTCCCTTGCTTTGTATTGTATTCACTTTCTGGGAACAGAGAGAATATGTCAATAGTCTTGAGAAAGGACATATCAAATGAATAGTAAAGCATGGATATGATTTTTTCCCCTAAAGTCAAGATCATAGCCATGGCAGAAGATAGAAGGAAGCCCTGATAAGAAGGAAAGGAAAGAAAGCAATGGGTACCCCCAGTGAGGTCCAAACAGAGATAAAATGCATTGACTATAACCTGGACCTTCTGCATCATATCACAAAAGTCAACCCTATAAACTAGTAAGAACTGGGGATTCCATTTTATTGAGGTGTGACTACCCACCAGACAAATGGAACTGAGGAGATAGCTCGGTGGCTTAAGTACATGCCTGGCAATTGCAAGGTCCTGAGTTCAATCCCCAGTGTCAGCCTCCCCCAAAAAAGAGCCAGTGAAAGGGCATTCTCCTCAAATATTTGCGTACATACCCATGACATACTAAGATTTTGACTTAAAATCTTTAAATGTGATCTCAGAGTAATCCAACCACCAAGCGTGGCTGTAGCATCCAGCCCCATGGGTTCTTAACAAACTCAGTGTTACAAATTATTGAAGTCAAAATGAAATTAGCAGTCATTTTTTATGGAAAGCTTGCTTGCCTCCTTTAAAAAATGGAAATCTAAAAGGTACAACAGATGCTGTGAAAGGGAAAGAAATTATTCAATGGGAAGGTAAAACTGGGATCAGGAAAAGGACAAAAGAAGGGAAAAAGACAGGTATATATGCAGAATGGTTCAGATAATTGTGTTGTTGATTTCTGCTGGTCTTTTGAAAGGAGCAGTTAATGTTTAAATTTCTTTTCTTGCTCTGACTTTTTATTTCTTCTTTTGAATTTCTTATAACTTTTTTTTTCTTTAAACAAATCTTACACATTTATATCTGGTAATCTGAACAACTAATTTGAAGACAGCATCATGAAATACAGCAACCATTGTTGAATTCCTGTTACTTTGTTTAGTGAAATCTTGTATCATTTCTAATGCTGGTTTTTTCTATTTTGTATTCTTTAAAAAATTTTAAAAATATATTTACATAAGTGTATTATGTGTATATGTATACATGTATTAGCAAATATTTGTCAGTGTAAACTAATATGGATTATTAATAACTAATGTACTAATTTACTATTTGAAACTTTCCTCTCTGAACATTTGTCACTGTATTAGGTAATGTTTGCTAGGCAAAAAGTCAATCTTGGTAGATCAAATTGATTAATTTTATTGTTGAGAATAGTTAACTAGGGTGAAGAAAGGGCTGAGAAATACTGATAAGAACCCCAAATTATCAATAACAGGAAGCCTCTACCTCTCTGATGGTGGAAACTTGGGTGAAATTTTCCAAATTTGATAACATTTCTAAAACTTTTGTGGTCAATAAAAAATTTCAATCAACTATCCTAGAACAATGCTTAAATAACATTTTGGTTCTTTCTATAATTGTATTATAAATCCCTTCAGATAGGATTTAGTAATTAAAGTGGATTCAGCCAAAACATGCAGAAAAATATTATAGAAATGATACAGGATATTGCTTAACAAAAGTAGAGTATTATTTATTTGGATGCTCTCTGTGGCATTTGTTGCCTTTTTAAAAATGTATTTGGTTGCTGCACGGTCTCACTAAGCAGTTTGGGCTAGCAGTGACCCTCCTTCTTTCAGCCTTCCTAGCGCTGGGATTATAGGAGTGTGCCCCCACACCTGAATTCGTGGCTGGCTCAGCCGGCCCTGGGGGCAGGGCTGGCATGGCGTACAGTGCTGGGTATTGAACCATGGTCCCTGAACTTGCCTAAGTAGGTTCTTTAGTCTGTTGAACTCTCTTGTTGGCCCCACACTTGATGCTTTTAAGATACATAACTTGATTATTATTCTCATCTAAATACTAACTTTTGCAACTAAATTTTGTATTTGTAATTTTGCTTTCTTCTCTTAAAGTGGGCTATCCACAGTGCTCAAGTCAGGCCACTTGGAGCCTAGATCTCTCTTGGGGAAGGAAGCACCTCAGAGGAGTGATCCAGTGTAAGTCACAGAAAATGGCCACAAAATAATCAGTGTCTGAATGTTCCTAGACTATTTCTTCTCCAAAACTACCCCTATGGCTGCTGTTTTCAGTAGGCCTTTTCATCTGTCTACTCCGGACGTCATCCCCTCTTCATCTTTTTCCCACCGCCAAGGTTCTGATTTCCCTTTTTCTTCTGTTAGCTGCTATGCTAGTTAGGGCTCGCTAGATGAATGGATTTATGTCTGTGATTATACAAGAGACCTATAAGATAAATTTACAGAATCAGAGTTAAAGGGATCTCACTGACCAACCGTATAGTCAGAAATGCAAGAATTTGTGTCTGTCTACCTGCTGGAGTACCAAAGGGCCCAGTAGCAGTCTAAGCTTGAAAGCCTGGAAAGCAACTGAGGGTCATCTGTGAAAGACTCCATCAGAAAGGCCAAAGAGTCGGTATTGAAGACTGAAGAGTCTGCGCTGGAATACCAGAGGCGTTGGAGACCACCATCCAAAGACAGTAGTGAACACCAGAGCTCTTCTAAAGAAAAGAGAAGACTTTTTTTTTTTTTTTCTCTTTTTATTCCATCCAAGCACATCGATTAGTTGGTGCCAGCCACATCTGGGATAGGTCTTCCCTCTTCAGTTTGCTTATCTAGAATATATTAAACTGTGAGGTATTTCTTAATAAAGTCAAATTGACATATCTCCATTACCAGTCCTAGCCAGTGAAAGAGGCCATTTTCCTCATATTTTGTTTCACAAAGTAACTTTGATTTACTTTATGTGTGTGTGTGTGTGTGTGTGTGTGTGTGTGTGTGTGTGTACAGGGTCTCACTACGCAGCTCAGACTTGTAGTGATCCTCCTGATTTCTCCTCCCTAGTGCTGGAATTACAGGCATGTGCCGCCATGCCCAGAATCCATCTCCTGTTCAGCGCACCCAAAGGTGGAACTGGCATGGCACAAGGAGTCAGGGATTGAACCCTGGCACCTACGCTTACCTAAGCAAGTGCTTAGTCCACTAAGCTATACCGTTGTCCCTAGTAACTTTGATTTAAACCCAAAATATATCAGGTTGAAGACCTAACTTTCATAGCCAAGAGCTCTATTAAATATTTTTCTCATCAAAAATGCTATTTCTTTGATGTATGCCTTTTGGCACTTCTGGATTGAAAATGATCAGAAGAGATTTAGCCCTCACTTCATATCATAGACTTGTCACTGGGACATGGTTGTGCCCCCATGAAGTATATTTTCTAGCATCCAATTAACATATGTTATGGCTTTGCTTTCTCATTTGCAGCTCTAGCCTGAATATATTGTCTGAATTTTGGATTTTTATATCTAACTGTTAATTCAACATCTATCGCCTTGGTTGAGGTACATATTCTGAATGAGTTCTATTCAATGGAACACAGTAAAACTCACGTTGACCCACAGTGACCCTCTCTAAGCACATACTGACCATACACACGCCCCTTCATAGATTTTTCCCCATCTGGCATGTAGCTGGCTTCTAGCATGACTTTGAGAGCTCTGTATTAGAAATAGCATGAAGCAAGGTATTTGAACCACTATATGTGAGAAGGCTGCCAGTGTATTCATATGGCTAATACTATTATCTGATCAGAAAGTGATTCTCCAGTGTGTTAAGTTACTGAAATTTCAGACCTTACTTCTTCGAGTAGCTAATGCTACCATAACTAAGATAATTGTTTTGTTTTATGACATAGTTCTCAGATAGGACTTTTATTTTCTCTGCCTCTAATAAGTAAAGTCATGATTTTTATTTATTTATTCCCTTTAAGTGATGATAATGACAGCAAAGTATTTTAACACATGCCTAAATGAATGCTTACAATGAGGCTCTACTCTTAAGTGCTCTACCTGTCCTCTGTTCCTGAATCCTTGGATGATCCTATCATAATCTCCAGTGTCCAGCCAAAGAAATTGGTGCAGAGAGAAGACAAACTGAGAGTCCCAAGAAAAATCAGGGGTATGAGCCAATACTGAGCCTCTCAAAGCTCATGTCAGTTTCTCATTTGCATGCTTGTACCTAAACTGCATACTTTAGTGTTTTGTTTGTTGGCTGAACTAAACACAAGTCCTATTAGGTAAACCAGTTGACCATTCCCTTCAGTTTCTTCAAACAAACTGTTTGAGTAGACTCTGCCCAACTGTTTTCCCCAGAAGGCAGCCCATTTGAGCTTGGCCTGGCCTTCTGCAATGACAGTGGAAGGTCCCTAGAGGCTAGAAAAGGGATACAGAACAGGATGGAAGCAAGCCTTTGGTATACTAGATGGTGTGTTCAGCACATCAGTGGGGTGAAGGAGTTTGGATAGAGCTCATTTCTTGCCACTGCAGAAACCTGAAGCACTGAGTTTTCTTGTGTTAAAATGCTCCCAGAAGAGTCTTTCCACAGGGTGGGTAATTTAGCTTAGTGGTGCAGTACCTGTCTAACAACTGTGAGGTCCTGAGTTTGATTCTCAGTACATTTCCCCCCTCCTCCCAAAAGCTCTTTTCAATGAGGACAAGAATATAGTTCTTCCACTTTGTTCTAATCTGTTTCTCTCAAAAGTCACATATTCATAAATCTTTCCTTCTTCTCTCCTTGCTCTTCTGAACTGTTATGTTAAGGACTGAAGGCCACTGACTTTATCAAGCATACCAGGCTCACACATCCCATAGACAGTGGCCAGTTCTCCTTTCCCCTTACATCCTGTTGACCAACTATACTCAACACAATCTCTATCTTTGAAAATGTTCAGTTTCAATAGTCTTTTCATAATATTCTTATTCTAATGATTTTTTGTCTCTTTCTCTAGATTCTTCTCAGAAGGGCTGATGAGATATCTCAGCAGAATAAGCACCTGTTTAAGCAAGTGCAGGGACCAGGGTTTGATCCTGGTCCCACCTGGTGTGCCAACCCTGCCCCCAAGGGCACTGAGCTGTTCACCAAGACTGGGCATAGTTGCACATGTTTATAATATCAGTGCTAGAGAGGCTGAAAACAGGAGGATCATTATGAGTCCTAGCTTCATAGAGATCTGTACTAAATGCATTAAAAAAAGATAAATAGATTCTTCTCAGATCCATGACATCTAAATATTACAGTGGTCTGTGGACTGATGCCTACTCCTACTTTCTCTTCTGTATAATTTTCCCCATTTGTGTCCAGTTGAATGGGCTTAAATGTCATCTGTACATGAATAAGCCTGGACTTACTCTTTGAACTTCTGATTTGACCTTCCAGCTTTTTATTTAACATTCCTACAGTTGTGACATGCATCCCAAAGAGGTCTATAACTGCACACTCATCCCCACCCTGAGCCTGTGCCTCCTTCCATTGAGTCTATCTTCATATAATTCAATTTGCACACATCCCAGAGGTTGGAATAATTTTGACTTTTATCCTTAAAACGTATATCCAAATCTCACTGACCATATCATCAAACTATCTTTGGAATGTAAGATTTTCTCCCCACTTCTGCAGCAGTTTCTCAGTCTATGCCACTCTCATCTAGATTATGTTACAGCCTCTGTGCTAGTCTCTGACTTCCATATCTACCTCCCTAAATCCATTTCACCAGGAGCATCCATCATACTGGAAATCTAAATAGGTCATATCACTCTTTTTTTTTTTTTTTTTAATGTATTTGATACAGGATCTCACTACTCAGCTCAGACTCATACTGATCCTCCCATTTTCAACCTCCCCAGCGCTGGGATCACAGGCATGCACCACACACTTGGTTTCAGTGACCTGCTCAGCACACTCGGGGCGGGGGGCAGTTGGCTGGCACAGCTTGTGGTACTGAGCATCAAAGCCTGGTGTCTGTGCTTGTCTAAGCAAGTGCTTACTCCACTGAGCTATCTTACTGGCCCTCACTCTTTTAATAGAAATTTTCCAGTGACTTTCAAAATCACGCATACTCAACTTTTTAACCTCAGTTCAAGTTTTGTTCTCTACCTTCTTTTTGCTTCTTTGCATGCCTCCTCTTTCACTGGACTGCCCTTTGCTAACCTTCAACTTGTGCAGCAAGCTCTCATCTTAGGGCCTTTGATGCACTTCTCCTGTTTCTCATGATCTTACCAGATGTCCACTCCACTTATTTCTTTTATTTATTCAGGTCCTTGCTGCAAAAGTTATTTTATGAGAAAGGCCATTAGATTCATTAGAAAACCCCCTTTAAAAAAAAAAAGCATTTCAACCGATATGCATTTACTTTGATTTTTTCTTATCATTTTATAATAATCCATTATGGATGCATTCATTTTTTAAAAATATTTTTTCTTAAAATATAACTTCATTGCAGAGTAGCTTTGCCTTCGGATTGGTAGAGCCTTTGTCTGGCATAAACAAGGCCTTAGGTTCAAGCCTCCGTACCATCAAAATAAAAAGTAAGAATAAGAACAGAAAATTGGTTTCCTCTGTTTGCTACATCACAGAAAAATATACATTGACTTACAAATTATTTTCTTTTGATTAGAAGTTAAAATGTGTGTATGTAAGTGTAAATGTGTGTGTAAATGTATATTGTTTTGGTTCATCCAGACGTTTGTATAGAAAATTAGATTTCATTCCTTCAGACTTGTGGTGGCAGAGTCCTCTTTGGAGTGCATGCCATAGTTCACCACCATTGCCTTATCATTTTATAATGATACATTATAATTGACACATTGTCAATGTCTTTTTCTTTGTAACTTTACTACAGCATAATCCCAGAAAAAAATAGTAGAATAAGTGTATTTTTGGAAGGAAAGAATATGATGTAAGTGAGGTTATTGCTACAAAGAAAGAAAAGGAAGACCTATCTATCCCTCTTTGTCTAAGGTGATTTGGGGGAAGGAAAAACGATAAAGAGATAATAAAATAATCAAATAGGTTGGATGTGCAATCTATCTCTCAATCTCACCCTAGTGAAAAATCACAGACTTTCTGAATAAGCAAAAAATTTTGATCTATTTTTCATTGGGTAGTCTAAGGAGAGATAATTTCATGGAATAATCTCATATTCTCTTTATACTAATTTATGAATTAGAATAACTCCTATAAGTTTGACTGATATTTTCTTCCTTGCTTTGAGGTCAGGAAGACGGTTTTCTTTTTCTTTTGTTATTTTTTCTTTTTCTCTTCTTATGTATTTGATACATGTTCTCATCACGCAGTTTAGACTGTAGTGATCCTCCTGTCTCAGCCTCTCCAGAGCTGGGATTACAGGTGTGCACTAACACACCCAGTTTCAGTGGCTGGCACAGTATACCCATGGTTCAAGGGCTGGCACAGCATGAAGTATTATGGATAAAACTTGGGTCCTTGCCCTTGCTAGGCAGGCACTTAAATCACTGAGCTATCTCCCCAGCCTTGAAGATATTTTTCTGTATTCACTTAACATAACACAATCCTTTTATCATCAATTGCTTGTAAATATACCTGTAATTTTTTAACGCATGGCGTGAAGTAGAAATCTAATTTAATATTGTCTCTCTTAGTTACTTCTGAAAGTTCCAATTCTTTTCACGATGGACCCAATGAATGTGGCAAAGACAAATTTTCCTGTATCACACGCATTTGTCAGAATGTAAGAAACTATTCGTAAACATGGACTATATTTTTAAATAACAAATATTTATTGGTGTCATTTATAGTAGGAAAACAAGTTCCTACACCAGATGTACATGACCCAAACATGGATTATTTGTCAGCCATGTTAGTGATTGTTATTGATATGCTTTTTATCTCTTTCCAGTAATGTCGATTAGTGTTTCTCATGCTTTATTCTTTTAATCTCCAGTTGCCTGTTCTTATAGGTTGACAAACTGAGTTAACTACATTGGTTTGTGTTGTTATACCAGGACACGCCATTTGTCTCTGTTCCTCAGTGGAACTAAAATAGAAAATAATTCTGTCTGAGTATATGACAATTTGCTTTCTCACATTACTTTGATGGAAGGAAAGCCCAAGGCAGAAAAAACTGTGTATTAGCCAGACTGAAATGAAATCTCCAAAAGCCTGTTGATCTTAGGAGGTTCTTTACCATACATTTTTGTGACTAAACAATAAGCATTTATTTAGCATCTATGAAATGAATTTAAGTTCACAGAGCTTTAAAAAAAATAGCAAAAATCCCTAGTGCTGTACAATAGACAAACCCAAATTTCACTTAATTTGTTGCTCATCGTTTTGGCCTATAAACCCATATACTTATTAACGCTGTAAATATGCCTTTTTACTGGCTGTCTGACAGCTCCCATGCTTTCTATGCTGTCTCTTTAAACATTTATGAGTGTTCATGAATATGCAAATGCACAATCTAATGTCTGCAAATGGTTGCAAGTACAAATGCTATGTTAATATTTCATACAGTGATGGGAGCAAATCAACAATCATAAATTTTGAACAAATATGTTGCCTCATTAATAACTAATGAGGCAGTACATAGAGCTGAAGATTTGGCATCTAATACTAAAAGTTGTGGTTAAACAGAGCCTAGCAGGCAAACCCACAGCTTCCAAAATGTTCCCTCAGGTTTGCTCTTTCCATGGTAATTCTTATTTGGAGGGAAGGAAGAGAGGTAGAGTATTTCCCAATAATTATTTTTTTTAAATTGAAGTTCCATTATGTGGTGGGAATCAAAATAATTCTTGTGCTCCTGGAACTTTCCTAGAAGGGGATCATGATGCACAGGAGTGTGTTTGTTTAGTGTTCTCTTTCCTTATGGCTGATGGAAGTGTGTAAGAGCAGCTAAGAAAATGTTAAATATTCAGTAGAAACAAAGAAAAGAAGATATGAAAGGAATTTGGAGGATTAACCACTATTGTCTCTCTTGGGACTCTAGAAGCTGAAATAATTTGCCTTTAGTAACAGAGCCCACTCTGAGACTCACAGCTTTGGACTCATGGAATAGAGTCCAAAAAAAATTAGAAAAATAGTTTTTCTATTTTTGGCCAAATTGGAGACTTTTTAGGCCAGGGGTCTCTAACAGCCCACTATGGACCATACCAGTGCATGGTCTGCTTGGAGCAGAGCCTCAGAATAGGAGACAAGTGGTGCGCTGGCAACCCAGAGCAAATTTTTGTCAGTATTTACAGCCACTTTCGTCGCTGATGTTACTGCTTGAGTTCCCGTCTGTCACATCAGCAGAAGCATTACATCCCTGCAGAAACTCAAACCTGACTAACCATACTGTCACATGTACATGCAAGGGATCCAAGTTGTATAATTTTTTCTTTCCTTCCTTCCTTCCTTCCTTCCTTCCTTCCTTCCTTCCTTCCTTCCTTCCTTCCTTCCTTCCTTCTTTCTTTCTTTCTTTCTTTCTTTCTTTCTTTCTTTCTTTCTTTCTCTCACTCTCTCTCTTATACCAGCAACAAACTCAGGACCTTGCCCTTGGCAGACAGATATTCCACCACTGAGCTATTTTCCCAAGTCTAAAAATTTCTCATCTTGAAGATGTTACCCTGTTCTAGGAGAAAATAAAGTCAAGCATGATCATTTGAAGGTATGAAAGTTGGAATTTATTATTTTATGCAGGTTTAGAAAACACTCTAAAATGTTTAACTTTTTAAAATGGTTCTTTGCCATTGATATACATAGACTAATTTACATTATCTTTTATACAAATTCCAGTTTTGACTGGTCCAATTTTCTTACTACTCAAGTCCCCATCAATGTACAAAGTATTTAGGGGTCATTAACAATTTCTCTCACTTTCTCCTGCTCAGTGGTAGTAATGTATTAAAATGCCCCATTAGATACAATCTTTATGTCAGTGGGCTCACAGAGAATGTTAACTGTGGAGGTGGCTGGAGGAATCCACACATATCATCAATAGTAAAGAACTAAATAAACACACATGACCATACACAAAATTGCACATGAAACTAGGAAAAGTCAAAGAAGATGCATAGATTTATCAATATTAATTTTCTGGTTGTAGTAGCCTACTGCCAAAGCTGCTACCATGAAGGGAAATTCCTCATCTTTGTGCAGTGTATCTTACAACTATATAAATATGCTTCTATAGATCATCCCCATATTAAATTAAAATTTACAAAGGCTATACTTAAAAGTATAATTTAACTATTTTCAAGTCCTTTGTCACTGTTAACAATTGATTGTTAATTCCTGAGGGTACTTTTGGCCCAAAACAGCATAAAATGTTGTTTTAATGTATTTTACACTTGCATTGTGAGCCACTGTATTGGTGTGAGCTGGCTGGGTTTAGTAGAGAAGCTTAGGTGCTTAAATACTCACTGAATATTTCCAGGCTGGCAATGTGATTTGGAGCAATTACTTTCTACTCTGAGCCCACTTCCTTATTTATAAAGTACTCTGATAGGAGTAACATAGAACCAGGTTCTGGCACACAGGAAGCTACTACCTCCCATCTATGCCATTTTTTCCAAGTTAAAGTCATTTATTTCTTTTGTATTCCTTCAAAAATATTTTAACAGTTTTAAAAATAAATGTAGTCATGGAAAATGTAAAGTATACAAGAGGGGAAATTTCAGTTTCAACAATTACCCCCTCCCTATCTAATCTCAATAGTTATCAATAATCAGTTTTGTTTGTAGGACTATATTCCATCCTCCCCTCAATCCCCAATCCCCAGATGCTTTGCAGAAAACCAACAATGCCATGGCATTTCCTCTGTAAATATTTTAGAATGCATTTCTGAAAGAAACAAAATCACAGACATATCATCGAGATACTACATTAACCCATCTGAAGAACTAACAATTCCTTTCTCTCAAGCTCTCACAGAGAGCAAACTGGTCAAACATTGGCTGTGACTCATCCACATGGATGACACCGACAAAGGATCTACAGAATAAGGTACAGGACTACAAGATAAACCCTGAGGGGATTTCACTGACCTCATAAGAAACATAAAGTACATGTGTTGGTATATAAATCTTGCTCTATCTAGGTCTTAACCATCCAGCAGAAAAGTATAAAAATGAAGTATACACCGCGGGGCCATAATAATAAGTTGAGCTGTAAATGGCTATAGTCGACAACTTCTTCGGATAACTCACTATTGTTGTGGAATGCTGGACTGTGTTGGATTGTGTTATCGAGTTCAAGCACCTAAGTTAGTTGAATGACAATGGAGTGCCCACCTTTGAAAGGTGTAGACAAAGGAAGAGGTATAGGAAGGAAGAATCATGATGTGTGTGTATGGACAGTACAGTTAGGATAGATAACGCTGTGCTTCTATATAATTCTATGAGAGGCAAGATTTGCACTAATGGTGGTTGGACAGGATAATATGCCGGCTTCTAGTACTATGGACAACCGCTAGGAAAATAACAAGGTAGAAAGTATTAATTATTGAATCTTTGATGTAACTCAGGTATAAAAAATAAGATACACAAACAGCTACACTCTATTTACTGATAAGAGACATATGGTATAATAACGTCTGTAAGTATAATATCATGTATGCAACTTCTATGATACCAAAACATTATGAAAACACTTTGCAATGTATTAATTTATGAAATCCATCTTGTCAAGGTATCTTAAAACTGTCTGATATTTGTACTTCAATAAAACAAAAATAAAAAAATAAAAAATGAAAAAAGAACAATTCCTTAACATCATCAGATAGCAGTGTTTAAATTTTCCTCATGTCTTAGATGTGTTCTGATGTCTGCTTTTTCTTTTTTTTTTGCCAACCCATCATTGTCAGAATCTTTCTCAACACAGCACAGTGGATGGTTCTTGTCACTGATCAGAAAGGCCTCATGGGGAACTGAGACCAATTTGATTTTCCTGGAGTAGAATTCCTGGTAAATCCAGGTAGGGCAGTGCTTCTTAGTTGATTGTTCAGCCATTATTGAGAACCTGATACAAAGAGGATGGTTCTCTCCAATGATTAATTTTAAAGTTTTCAGAAGTAGTTGTATTTTTGAGTCAAGGTTCTATGCAAGTCATTTAAACTAGGGATTTGGGGGTCCAGCTGGACAGAGTCAAAACTTCACCATCTAACAGCTGCATGACTGTTTGAGCCTGATTTGAGCTGTGAGCACTGCAACTGTCAAATGGAAATGAAAGAACACCCACCTTGAAGGACTCTGGTGAAGATGAAAAGAAATAATTTAGCTAATTGCTAATCACTACAAGCAATTAACAATGAAAATTGGAGCAATAACTAGCAAGAGGTTAGTATTAAGTTCTATTTATTATTTTTTATTATTACATTAACTTTAATGTTACCATAAGGTTACTTTTCCAAGCCAATAATATTGAATAATATTGAGAATCTAGGGCTGGGGATGTATCTCAGTGGTATGGTGCTATCTAGCACCCATGAGGCCTTGGGATCAATCCCAGAAGGACAAGCAAACCAATGAAACAATAAAATAAAATCTACTTCTCTGAGAAACTTGTAGACATCTCAACTATTCTGAACATACCCAAAGTCCTTATTGTGACGAAGAAATTTGTTTTATTTTGTTTTGTTTTTTGTTGTTGTTGTTGTTATTTGTTTTTTTGGTGTGGGGGATTGAACTTAGGACCTGTGCTTGCCAGGCAGGCACTTTGAAAAAGAAATATGTTGACTTGCCAGGAAAATAAATTTCCTAAAGTAAAAAGTGGAATGAACCTTAGCTGGAGAACTGGATAGAAGAAACAAAAATTCATCAAGGAAATCTGGCAGTGAGAGGCCATTCTCCACATTCCGTGGAGCGGGGAAGAGCACACTGAGGCCATTTAGAGTGGAAATGAATGTGGTCTTCAGGACCTGAAAGGTATCCCCATGCTTTCCTAGGTAGAATGGAATGGAGTCATACTTGGGCTCACTGGCCAAACAAAATTATGAAAAAAAAACTAGGAAGTGACAGGGTATCCTTGTAGGGTCAAGAACACAGCTCAGCTGAAAATGGAACCTGGGCAACTGGGTTTCACTAGGCCTCCAAAGAGCAGCATGGAGAGGCGATCAAGTTAGGTGAAGCTGATGCCAAATCTTCTCTTGGATTTGAAATTGCCCAGGAATCTTGAAAACAGATTGTGTTTGGCAGGCTGGGTGTCTAAGCCAAGAGCTGTCTGAACCATCCAGTTCAAGGAGCCAGCCAATCTGCACAGAGTTTTGGGGTTTTTTTTCTTTCTTTTTCCTTTTTCATTTCTCTTTAATGATATTGTTTGAGATTCAGGAGTGACATAAGGGCTGGTGGGTGGCAAAAGAGATGGTGAGTGGGAGAGCTTTGGGATTTTCATATCCAAGTGAGAAAAAGGACAAATGGTGGCCACCAGAGCTAGTGAGTAAATAGAGGACAATACATTTTTATAAGGGAAGAGAGTGACCATTTTCCTGGAGTTTGGGATAGGAGAATACATTCAGAATTAGTAGGAACCTTAATGAAACTACAGGTTCAAATAGCACTGTTCTATGTTGTCTTTACCCTTCAACTTCACTAATTCATGCTGGAACTGAAGAGCTACAACTGTACCATCACTCTTCCCCACAAAAGGTTTCTCAGTCTTCCATTGTGCCTGAAGCTTATGGTCTGCACATTACTTCTTTCAGACAGGAGAGAACCACAAACAAGAATAGGGAATCACAACAGAAAAAGCATCTCTTCTCTTTGAGCCTTCTGTTCCCCAACTTCCCTAAGCCCTGACCATGGGCTCCAATCCGTCAGGGCTGGACATCATCTAAATTGCCCCATTCTCCCTGCACCGTGAGGTGTCAGCTTGTTTTTGCCCTTGATGTCTGAGAAAGTTTTCTTGTTGCTAGACTGAACTTATGAGTGTTAT
This sequence comes from Ctenomys sociabilis, assembly GCA_004027165.1. Classification (NCBI taxonomy): domain Eukaryota; kingdom Metazoa; phylum Chordata; class Mammalia; order Rodentia; family Ctenomyidae; genus Ctenomys; species Ctenomys sociabilis. The sequence goes on along the minus strand of PVKA01001312.1, from coordinate 68,776 downwards.
ACAAGAGGTATTTCTCTCTTTTACAAATAAAACAAACTGAAAAACCATGACACAAAATAATTAGAATAGAAAGTATGAAAATTGTTCTTGAGTTAGCAGCCAGGCGTCAGATAAGAAGGCATTTCCTAAGAGGAAGTGACCTGCAGGTCATTACCGCTGTTTCAAAACCAGATGGTGTCTGTTGGGGCCAAGAAGCCCCAGTTTACTGTGCTGTAACTGAACTTACCATGAGGTACGTTAGTGACCTGAAAATTATTTTTTAAAAAGTAGATGCAACTTATAGAGTCTTTGTTATGGTTAGGTTATGAGGCAATTGCAAAAAAAGAATCCTGAATCATAAGTGAAGAGCATGCAAGCAAGATTCAACCGCCAGGCCAATGGGCCTCAACATCCCCTGTTCTGGCCAGTAGAACCTTCCTCTCACTACTGAGCCACATTCTTTAATCCTCTCCTCACTCAAGTTTCCACGCTGCTTCTCTGACCACCTCAAGCAAGATAGCAGAGCCGCTTCCAGTAATTTTGTGTGTCTGTGTGTGTGGTACCAGGGATTGAACTTGGGACATTGCACTTGCTGAGCTATCTCCCCAGCCCTAGAGCCATCTTCAAAATGGAATCTGTACTGAACAGAGTTGGAGATTTGGCTCCTTGACTTTCTAGGTTCTTTTCGTGAATGAAATTATTTATACCCCCTCAGCTTCTTGCCACAAAATGCGACTAATAATGACTCCTTCAATGGGCATTCATAAATGTTACATTGGAACATAGTAAATTATTAATGAATTATAGCTACTATTGTTTATAGGAATAGTAACAGTAAGATAAATCATTTAGCACCAAAAGTGTACTCAGGAGTGATACTAAAAATAGATAATAAAAGCCAGGGCATCAGCAGCATCTCATCTCATCAGTTGTTCATTCGGACTGAGCCCTGCATTAATTTCTTTGTAGCTGGATCACAAAAACTAAGGGTGGGCCCTGAGCAGGAAAGTCTGAAGGTATCTAATAAATAGCAGGGCAAGTGCTCACAAGTGTCAAGGACTGTTCATCCACCATTCAAAGGAGAGTACTGAAGTGTTTTAATTGCCAACATAGCAATAAAAGTAGATTAAATATCAGCCCTGCATATAATGTCCTGTCTTAGTGCTCTTATCAGGTCATCTAAACATGGCATTCTCAAATAGATACCAAGCCAATAACTTAACGCTCAGGATAAGTCTTGCCTTCTTATTTTTCCAAATAATAGAACCAGTTATGAGTCATTCAAAAAACCTTTCCTGTTTAATTGCCAAATAGAATATACTATTATGCATTACTGCTCTGTATCAGATTTTGACTATGTTTAGAAAGTGATTTCTTGTGGTTTAACATATAGGAAAATGGATGCCTTGGGTCTATGTTAGGTCATGGGGACAATGCAAGATCCCATTAATGAAATCTGCTGAGACAAACTGCGGTCTGTTTGCAACACATCAGAGCTTTGGGACAACTAAAGCAGAAAGGGAAGCCAGCCTGTCACACAGATTCAGTGATTTAATAAAAAGAACTATGTAAATATTCCCATGTAAGAAGAAATAATTTTTCTGATAATTGTGTGATAGACAATGCTGTTGTGGGTACTGTCTTCAAGAGCTCATTTTCCTCTCCATTTTCATCTTTGCTTCTCCTACCCACATGCCCTGTGTCTGAGTTACTCTTCTCTGATTGCTGGGAAAAATACCTGATACCCAAAGTGAAGGAAGGAAAGGTTTATATAGCTTACAGTTAGTGGAGGTTCCAGTCCATACTCAGCTGGCTCCAAGGCAGAGTGGTATATGGCAGAGATCAACCATTCATGGCAGTGGCAAAGAGCAGAGAGCAAAGGGAGGAGGCAACAACAATGCTAACAGAGAGCAAGTCTCCCTTAAATTGCATTCAGGCTATCCACCCCAGGTTGGGTGTACTACTCATACCCATAATTACAGTGAATCATGAGTTAGCCACAAACTCTAGAAGTCCATACCATGACTTACATGAGACTTTGGGGGAATAACTAGACACAAGCCATAACACTCTGCATTCCTAACTATAGCAGGAGTCATGGTTTGATTATTCTAATGCTACCTTCTCCCATTCCTTAGAATTCTTACAGAGAGGATGCATCTTCTGGATTTCCCTATCCTCATTTTCTTCCCTTTCATCATATAGCTCAGATCAACCCTCTCTTTGATAGCTTTATCTACTTGGCTGGCTCTGTCACAGATGCTGTTTCACTGAGAAACACAGAGCCTCCACCCATGGACAGTGACTGTCCCTCAGCATTTGGTTCAGGGCATTAACCCTTCTACCTTCTGTTCACAGCTTCAACTCCTTCTGCTCTGACCTTGTTTCCGTTTCAGAGTATGGTGCCTGGGTTCCTTTTCTGTGACTCTTAGATGGAAAAATTCATGTGAACAGTGTACTTTTGATTTGGTTTCTACCCAAAGAGAAGACGACCTTTTGTATCATCCCTCTTTGTAGTAGATGCTACAGCTCTAGGAGAGCATCAGTTTACCTTGTAGTGAATTGAAAATTTCCTTAGAAGCAACAGCCCACTTAGAAACTTTAGGGCTGCAGTGCTCCATGTTCTTTTGTTCAAGCAGATGGCCTTTCCTGCCAAGGCACAGGGCTAAAGGTGTGAGGCACGACATACATTTGGTTCTCTCTCCCTTCTGCCAGGACTGTGCGCACTACAGGAACATTTCTCCTCTAGATAAGCTTCCTCAAGCAATTCTCAGCAAGGTTCACAAAACCCTGACTATCTCTTCCAAGTGAAATCAGAGTCTCTTTCCCTGTAATTTAGTTACTGTTCTGTTAGATACAATTTCATAGCAGGAGTCATGGTTTGATTATTCTAATGCTACCTTCTCCCATTCCTTTTCTCACTCTAGAAGGTTTTCAATAAATTGATGAATGGATGTATAGGAGGAAGTTTCCAGGGGTCTTCACCATTATCTTCACTACTTTCTTTCCCTGATAATGGTCAATATATAATCACAACTGTGCATAAACTCTTTTTCTGTGTATTAAAAAACTGAGATAGAAAGACTCTAGACAAAGTTGTTTGATAGAGTAGAAGCTGTAGTCAAGTCTAGACAGGATATCCAGCTGATTGTTGGATGAAAACTTAGCTAGATAGTTAATTAGAAATAAGTTATTGTGCGAGCTTAAGATCTACCACTTTGAGTCTCAAAAGAGTGTGAGTTAAATTGCCTTCCTTTCCTATGACTCACTACATGTATCTAATTTTCTGAAACCATGGTGCCAAGCTTTGATGAGGGCAGGGCCCATGTCTGCTACTGCTGTGGGCTTCAGGAGTATCGATGTACCATGAGATCATAATATTAAGTTAAAGGAACAAATACATCAGATATACACACTTAAATATTGCATGGTTGCCGGGCGTGGTGGCGCATGCCTGTAATCCCAGCACTCGGGAGGCTGAGACAGGAGGATTGTTACGAGTTCGAGACCAGCTTGAGCTACAAAGTGAGCTTAAGGCCAGCCTGAACTGCATAGTGAGACCCTGTCTCAAAAAGACAAAAAAAAATATTGCATGGTTTCCCTAATATGAAAAACCCAAAATAAAAAATAATCAACAAAATAAAAATGAATTATAGGAAAAAGAGAAATGGATATTTTGTAAAAAGGAAGGGGACTAAGATGTAAGAAGAAGGGAGGAAAAGATAATTTTTCTAGACCTTATCAGCTAGGGAAATGGAGAATATTTGGCTTCCAAAAAGTGGAGAGAAAATATTTAAATGTTCATGTTGAGGTTCATCTACTATAAGGGAAAAGAGTAACTTTGAAAGGAGTTTGGTAAAAGGCAACATTTTGAGGGGACTTAAGCATGATTATTTAAAGACATTGGGAAGAAAGTCTTAGGTACCAATAATTTCTTCCAAAATAAAAGAAGAAATCTTGTATATATGTATTCGAAAAATAACTATGGTAAAAAGTGCCCCTGAGTGCTTGATAAATCAGAAATGGGTAAAATACGATGTATATTTTTTATGCTTTCAAAATGTGTAGATTTAAAACAATGTTGGAGGGCACCACGATGGTGGAGTGGTAAGCAGCAAAGGAAGAAGCTCTCAGAGTTGTCATTGAGATGCTGAAATGTAGCAATGCAAGGAAGAGAAGGAGGAAAGTGGATCCAATGGACCCTGCAAGAATTGAAAATGTGAATTAAGGCTCATGGAGGGGCTGAAGAGAGGAACTTCAGTGAAGAAGAAGGAGCTAGATGGTGATGCCTTCTTCCTGAGTCGATACTGCACCAGAGCAGTAGTTCAACGTATTGACACATGGTGACTGCTGGAAAGACACAGCAGTAGAGGACACTTGGAGAGACACAGCAGTGGTGGGGAGCAGTGGATGTGAAGGACTGAACCAGCTGGCAGTGAGTGCTGAGGGCCCAGTCATCCTGAGCAAGAGAATAAATGGCCAGGAGTCATCTTGGTGAGGGGTCACCTGAGCTTAGAACGCGCAGCAGCTCTGGGCTCCGTATGGTGGCTCCCAGCTGGGCTCAGGCCCGTGGAAGTTGTTATGATAGCTACAGACCAAGCGAGTCTTGTCTCATCCAGATTGTTCAGACTTGCGGCAATTCTCCACTGCCCCCACAAAAAAGTTACTGCTGGCTTCCTCAGATCTGGACTCTATCCACACACTATCTACGAGTGACAGCAGACATACCTGAAAGCGGATTTTTTTTTCTTTCCTTGTGGCTCTTATTTATTTGATGGTGCTGTTGTTGTGGTGGTGGTGGTTTTGTTTTCCTGTGTAATTTTTTGTTTGCTTGATTTATTTCTTTTCCTTCATTCTTTGATCTTATGTTTACATAAGTGTGAGTGTGGCTTCTCACAATTTTATGGTTCTTTTTCTGTTCTGTTCTTCTTTTTGTCTCCTCCATCTCTTTTCCCCAAAAGTCTTCTATACCAGTTTCACAATGTTAGGTAATCCTCTTTTGTCCTCCAGCTTCCAATCTATTCCTCCTCTTCTACTTCTTTGACATATTAAGGATTCATACACTTATATAATTTTCTAATTGTTTCAGATTTTATTATATAACCACAAATCTTATTCACATAGTTAAAGGAGGCAAATTATGGTTACCTCAGTTTGTCATTGTTTTAGGCTGTGGCTGATGCTATTATTATTGCTAATGGTGCCACTTTAGCCAGAATGACATAATTGCTCTAAATGGTTATTCTTTCTGGAATTCCAAGACTGGAATTGACTAAGGGTAATAGAAAATACTGTGTCCTAGTGCCAAAACACAAGGGCTTTGACTTAATAGCCAACAACTTCTCATGCTCAACAAACTGAATAGGCAGGATGTAGCAAAAAGAATCATAATAAGCCTAGAAACCACAGTGACACAAAAGAAGATCAAAGAATGAAGGAAGAGAAATAAATGAAACAAACAAAAAATAAAACACAAAAACAAATTTTGGACTCAAACTCCAACAACCAGGTACACCTTGAAGATGCCTTACAGAAGTAGTTATTTCCTAAAAGTTCTAAATACTAGCAATAAAGCAGCCCACCATAGGCAATTTATAAACACCACTCCAGGAATTAAATAAAAAATAAGGAAAGACAGAAAGAAGGAAGGAAAGAAAGGAGAGAAAGAGAGAGAGGGAGAGAGAGAGAGAGAGAAAATGAGAAGACACTTAAATAAGATGCAACCCAAGAAATCAGTCAACAAAAGGGCCATAAGCCAAATGAAAGCCACCCACTTGACTTCTCTGAAATGGTAAAAAAAAAAAGCAATTGAATGAGACTCTAGAAAAAAATCAGATCAGAAATACTTTCTCAGATAACCGCAGAGATGGTGTCCACAACAAAAATCATACTTAATGACTGAAGCAGATACAGAGGAAAAGTAGAGCTTAAATAGAACAAAATGATGGAGCCATGAACTTGCTGCATAGGGAATAAAAGGAATCCCTAAGGTAAATTCAAAAAGATATGAAAGAAAATTAAAATTTCATTGAAAATATCCACAGCAGAATAAGCCAATACAAGAACAGGGTCTCAGATACAGAAAACAGGTTTGCAGTTAGTGATTATAAAAAGAAATGTGTCTTAAAAGTCGCAAGGGAACAAGACAAATCAATTCAATGTTATAAAAAAGATGTTCACAGAAGTAATGGCAGAAAACTTCCTTAACATAGAAGACCTTAATATCCCATTGTCATAATCAATTAGATAAAAAAGTAGTTCATATCAGAACTGAACCAAACCTCTGAACAAAAAATGTTAGTAGACATTTTCATAGTGTTCCACCCAACATCACCAGAATATATATTCTCAGCTGCACATGGGACATTCTCTAAAAATGACCACGTGCTATTCTTTAAAATAGACCAAATAGCCCACTGAGTATGCTTAAGTAAATGCAAAAGAATCAAAATTATCCAATGAATATTATCTGACCATAGTGCAATGAAATAGGAAATTAATTTTAAAAGAAAGGAAAAAATATGTATGTACGAAATAGTTCTGATCTAAAGCATACAAGAGATATTGTAAAATGGGAAGAAACTTTTCAAAAGGAAACAGAATCTGAGATGGGGAAAGCATAATATAAGAAATATCTTTATCTATCTATCTATCTATCTATCTATCTATCTATCTATCTATCTATCTATCTATCATCTATCTGATTGCTATACTAATAATTTCTGTTAGTTAATTTAAAAAATGTGCTCATATAATTTAATCAGTTATTCATGCCTATATCTTATATTCTGAGCAACTATTTTGAGGACAACAGTAGGAAATGTATTAACCATTGTTGTTCTCCTACTACTTGTTTTGAAATTTTGCATCACTGTTTTTCTCTTTAAAATAAAAAGACATAAAAACCCTAGATAAACCAGTATCAGCCAATAAATTTGAAGCTGGAATTAAAAAACATATCGACAAAGAAAAGCCAAGGCTCTGATGAATTCACTGCTTAATTCTATAGGAAATTTAGAGAACCTATACAATTATTTCTCAATAATTTTGATGAAATTTAAGGAAGTACTCCCAATTTAATTCCTGGAAGTATTATACTGCCACGGAAGCCATAGAAAGGACCCAACTAAGAAAGAGAACTACAGGCCAATTTCACTAATAAATATAGATGCAAAAATTCTCAATAAGATAGTGGAAAGCAGAATGCAGAAAATCATCAAGATTATACACCATGACAAAATGGGATTCATCCCAGGGTTTCAGGGATTCAGGGATGGTGCAATATACAGAGCTCAATACATGTAATATTAATGGAGCCAAGGACACAACCATATTATTAGAAAATCTTTTGACAAAGTCTAGCACCCATTAATGATAAAAACTTTACAAAAAGTTGAAATAGTCTTTATCTCAGTCTTATAAACTTCATCTATGACAAACTAATAACTAACATCATACTCAATGAAAAAAATCTGAAAGTTTTTACTATAAAATCAGGAATATAAGGATGTACACTGTCTCCACTCTTATGAAAAAACTGGAAACTTTAACCAGAGCCATTAGAGAAGAGAAAAAATAAAAAAATAGTGATAGTAAAGGAAGAAGTTAAATTGTCATTATTTATGGATGACAAGATGCTCTTATAGAAGATGCTAAAACCTCCATTGAAATCTGCTAGGTTTAATAACCCAATTCAGTAGCATAGCTGGATACAAAGTCAACATGCAAAAATCAATAGCCTTCCTGTACACAAATAACAAACTCACTAAGAGAGAAATTAAGGAAAGAACATTTTCACAATAGCATCCAAAAAGTGAAATATGTAGGAATCAGTCTAAAAGAAGTAAAAAACCTCTATGTTGCAAATTATGGCTCTCTGAAAAAGGGCATTGAATGACATATCAGAAAATGGAAGGGTATTCCTTGCTGTTGGGAGAATGAATATAATGGAAATGGTCATACTTCCAAAACTGTTATGAAGATTTAATGCAATTCTGATGAAAATTCTAATAATATATCTCACAGAGTTAGAGAAAAGAATCCTAAAATTCATTTGGAACCAGAAGAGGCCTAGAATAACAACGACAATTTTGGGTAACAAATGTAAGGCAGGGGGCATAACAATTCCTAACTTGAAATTATAATATAAAGCTACTGTGATAAAAACAACATAGAACTGGCAAAAACATACCCAAAGATCAATGGAATAGATTAGAAAATGAAGAAAAAATTCTGGGCATACTCAGCTACCTTACCTTTGACAAAAGGGCCCAACATGTTCACTGGAAGAAAGACAGCTTCCTTTGTTAAATGGCGCTGGCAGGATCAGCAAGACAGCTCAGCCGGCTAAGTGTCTGCTTAGGCAAGTGCAGGGACTGGGGTTTGATCCCTGGCACCATATGCCACATCAGCCCCACACGTGGGAACGCTAAGCTGGTCGCCTCGTCTTAGAGTGGTGGTGCATGCCTGTAACCTCAGTGCTGGGAGGCTGCAAACAGGAGGATCACTGTGAGTCCAATCTGTGCAGTAAGACTCTGCACAAATATAATAACAATAATAATAATAATAAATTAAAAAATAAGTGGTGCTGGACCACTGGCTTTGCACATGCTTAAAATTAAAATTGGACCCCTATCTTTCCCTATGCATTAAACTAAATTCAAAATGGATCAAAGTTATAAATATTGAAACAGGGGCCAGGGAGATGGCTCAGTGGAATAAACGCTTCCCTGGCAAATGAAGGGGCCTGAGTTCAATCCCCAGTTCTGAAAAAAAAAAATTAAAGCATAAACATTAAATTTTGTGGAAGATAGAATAGATAAAATTCTTACAGACATTTATGTAGACAAAGAGTCTATGAATAAAGCCCCAGTAAAACTATTACAAAGAATCTGCAACTCTTACCTCATCTTATTAAAAAGCTTTTGCACAGCAAGAAAAACTACCAAGAGAGTGCAGACACAACCCACAGTGTGGGAAGAAGTGTTTGCTGGCTGTTCCTCAGACAAAGGGTTGCTATCAAGGACGTACAAAGAACTGAAATAAAAATCAAACCTTCCAGACTTAAGGACTCAGTCCAAAAATGGCCATCTCAGATAAATATACACTTCTCAGATGATCAAATACAAATAACAAATAAATGTTATTTATCAAAATGTCCAACATCACTGGTCATTTGAGATGCAAATTAAAGCAAGGCTGATAGTTCATCTCACTCTGGAAATGGCTATTTTTAACAAATCAATCTTATGGGGAAAATGAAACCTTTCTCCACTGTTGGTAGAAGGATAGACTTGTATAATCACTGTGGAACTCAGTGTGGACATTCCTCAGAAAACTGTGATTAAAGGTCCATTTGACACAGGTATTCCTCTTGGAGTTTTTTTCCAGAAGAATAAAAAACATCATACCACAGCGCTATGTTTGCACCCATTTTATAGCAGCACAATTTGTAATAGCTAGATGTTGGAAATAACTCGAATGTCCATCCATTGAGGAAAGCATAAAAAAATGTGGTCTTGTTTTAGAATGGAGTATTACTTAGTCATAAAGAAGGATAAACTTGAGACTTTGAAAGGTAAATGGATGCAACTTGAGACTACACTCATAAGTGAAATAAACCAGACTCATGTGTATAAGCATTATATGGTCTCTCCAGTGTGGGAAGCTGAAAGAGTAAATAAGATCTAAAATGTACAATAGATACTGTAAAATGGGAAGAAACTTTTTAAAAGAAAAATATACTGGGATTGGAGGAGAAAAAAAGAAGGAAGAGAAGAAAAAAGAAATATATATTTATGATAGTTAAGGTATTTCTACTACTTTCTCTTAGTTCATTGAAAAGAAAGGTTTGTGCTAATATGAGTTGGAAAATTAAATGTATATATCTTATACTCTGAGGAGCTAATGTAGAGGTAACAATAGACAGTGTATTAACCATTGTTATTTTCCTATTATCTCACTTTGAAACTTTTAAAAACTTTTTTCTCTTCTTTTTGCATCTTAGGGAAGGGTTGACAGGGTGTTCAGGGTCTCACTACTAGATCGGACTCATAGTGATTCTTCTGCTTACAGCCTCCCAAGAGCTTGGATTACAGGTACATGCTGGATTACAGGTACATGCTGGATTACAGGTACATGCCACCAAACCCAGTCTCAGTTGCCATCTCAGTGTGCCCCAAGGGTGGGGCCAGCACAGCAGGTCTGGGGATTGTACTCCTGGCCCCTGCTTTAATCTGCTGTGTTATTCGGCCCATCCTTTAAAACTTTTTTTTAAACACAACAATATGCAATGTATTAATTACTGAAACTGTCCTATTAATTGTTATTTATTTATTTATTTATTTATTTATTTATTTATTTATTTTTGGCAGAAGCAAGTATTGAACTCAGACCTTTGAGCTTGCCAGGGAAGCTCTTATTCTACTGAGCCATCTCCCTGACCCCCTATTAATTGGTTTTGAAACTATCTCATTGCTATTTATTTCTCAATAAAATTAATTTAAAAATTTAAAAAATCCTTTTTAAAAATAATACTTATGAGTATGGTCTCTGGGGGCGTCTACTTATCTATAAAAGCTTCATGTTCATCTTTCTTTGTAGCTGAGTAATACTCTATTGTATAAAAACACCACATCTTTTTTTATCCATTCCTGTAAGTGAAGTAAAGCTGACCCACGCGAGTAGGATTCACATTGTCTGCAGGCTGGTGGTGGAAGCCCGTGTGACAGCAGCTGGTAGGAAGGTGCAAGAAAGCATAAGAAACTGAAATAATAAATAAAATCTGAAAAGCACAATAGATATTGTGACAGGGAAAGAAACTGCTTAAAAGAAAAGAATAATTAGAATAAGGGAAAGGAGAAAAAAGTAGAAAGAGAAAGATATATATTTATACATAAGATAGCTAAGAAAGTTGTACTACTATTTTTCATGTGCACTGCTGGGGATTGAATGCAGGACCTTGCGCGTGCAAGGCAAGAACTCTACCATGGAGCCATGTCCTTCGCCCTGTACTACTAATTTCTATTGGCTTACTAAAAAAAACAGTTAGTGGTTTTTTAAATCAACTTTACATGCTTATGACTGGTAATCTGAACAACTACTCTGAAGGTAACAATGTGCAATATAACAACCATTGCTGATTTCTTATCATCTTGTTTTGAAATTCTGTATCAGCTTAAATGTTTTTCATTTTCTATTTTGTTTAAAATAAAAAAACTTAATTTAATGTAATAAAATAAAGCAATGTTGGTTTTAAGCCAGACAGTTCTTCTAAGCAGTTCCTGATATAGTACCTCCATGGCAAATATCAAAAGGTAGATAAAAACAATTATCTGGGATATAGTGCACCTAATATTAAGAGCAAGATTGTACAGAGCTAGCGTACATAATTATTGCAAGATTTTACAGAGCTAGAGTACATAATCATTGCCTTGTCCCAGTGTGGTTTAGGAGGAGCCAAAATACTTCATCTATCTCAAAGTATTTCCCTTATTGAACTGGAATTAACACCCTTGAGGGCCACTCTTTTAAATAGAAATATATTTAAATAGAAATATATATCAAGCTCTTGTTAGAATGTACATCATCTGCTTTGGAGTGGAATACAATACAAAATCACCTATTACTGCATTAAAAATAAATTAAAATATTGAATAGGCTAGACCACTTGGTACAGAATCCAGATGGGCTAGTAAAGTATCATGCCATTTTACAAAAGAAGGATATATTTAAAGTTACAGACTTTGGGGGATTATTCAGATAAAAGGAAGCCTGGATCCAGCATCTTAGATAAGATTTCATTAGGGCACAGAACATCTATGAAGAGCCTAGTAGAGAGGAACGTAGTGACTAATAAAATTTTTGTTTTTGTCCCTGTTAGATGTCTGGAAGCCTATTTGAACCTTAACTAGTGTGAATCAAGACTTAGAATAACTCTATCTGTCTTGGTTCTCATCTAAGCGTACACTGCTACAATACATAATAGAGATGTTAAAGCATACCCAGTGCTCAGATACTTGCCTTGTGGCTAGGAATTTGACCCATGTATAGCACCTGGCATTTAGGTGAATGGTGCCTGCCTCTTTTCTCACACACAGTCACACAAAAAGGAATAATGAAAGACCAAGAAGTGAAAGACACAGTTTTCTTGTGACCAGTGTACCAAATGGCTTCTTTGAACCCATAGGGGAGAGGCTTAATGATTAGACACCAAGATGTGCTTTCACTGGGAACCTAAAATCCAAATAAGAAATGATGAGGCAATGCATGCTCTTCCCCTTTCATGGAAAATTCAGGGAGTGTTCAGGGGGACCCTTCTTCAGGAAGTCAAGACAGTGAATTTTCTCCCTGTTCTGCCTTCCATAGTTTTACCATTTTCCTCCCCTCATGAGAAAATGAGCACCATCTCATACATGTCCCTGAGTGCTGGGCATTTGGGAAAGGGTGGTGTGGACTTCCAAAGACAAACTGCCTTGGGGAAAATGAGAATATGTGCTCATGGGTGGTAACACAGTGTAAAAATGTCCTGGCTAGAAATTTTATGGATTCCTTAGTTCACCCCAGATTCCACTTCCAGTGGTAGGGGAGGAGAGAAATGGTAGCAATTCAACACTTGTGACAAACTCTTAATATAAATGTTTAAGCAAGAATCCAGTTGCTATAGTCTGAGCTTTTACCAATATTTATTATTTTAGTGCAATTTGATTTATACGATCTGAAGAGAAACCAGAGTATTATTTTAGTGCAATTTGATAGAAATTGTTCTAGTACAATGGTGGCAGCACAGGCATCTTTGGTCTGATTTCACATTTTGTCACTAGGGACTGTTGATTCTGACATTGTTCCTTAGCAACGAGTTAGGTCACTAACAGTATCATGGTCAGCTGGACTGGAGTCCTTAGAGGAGGGGTACGAGATAACCAAGAGCGTGTCTGGGGTCACCACTTCATGACTATGTCTTGATTGGAATTTACTTTGTATTCTTTCATCAGTATTAAGCTAAAGTGGGTGAAAATTCATCCTTTCTCACCATCAGCATGTAGCACATTTTATTCTTCCCAGATGTAATTCAGAAAAAAGCGTATAGTTTTATTTCAGATAGCTTATGAAAAATGAAAGACTATATGTCTTTTGAGGGCCTGCTATGCAATGAACCTAGTTAGAACTGAATCTCTTTTATTTAACTTTGTTGGAAGCTCCATAATCGCATATTGAAGGCCCCTAGCTCTGGGGAGGTATAGTAAGCAAGAAAGAAAATTGTAGGTTTTAATCTTATTTTCACCCTCCCTTCCCTTTTGTTGCTGAATTTTATTTGTATTGCAGATATTGAATTCTCAGTTCAAGTACATTCTTGTTAATAAAACAGATATGAGTCTTCTAAATCCATGCACATATTTTTCTCAAATAAAAAACCTGTCTGCTTACTAAATATATACTTTCCTTTCTGGTTGGCACTCCATTGGCAAAGGATAGTTCATTGCGGAGTGAAACACTGCACTAAATGTCAAAGGAAACAGAAAGAGGTCAAGGAGATCACTTGCTCGAACTTTTGGTTCATTTTATATTGACCAAAGCTATAAAAAACAATCCCATCATTAATCTCAAGGGGAAAAATGATGACAGACAACAAGAGTTGGTTAAAAAAAAAACACTAACGCTTGTCAAAACGTCCCCCCTTTTTATGGTTAAAGAGTGATGGCTTGGAAGGACTGTATGAACCTTCTTCAATTTAGTAGAGCTGATACATTTTTATTTTTTTCAAAAGAAATTTCCTCAGCCTAACCTGGTTGAGTTATGCGACTGTCAGTGTACACTGTTTTTGGCCCTTAACACCATTTGTCACTCAACAAACTAGGCATTCCCATCAGTCTCTTTTAGATTTCTTCTTTTGTGCTGCGACTAAAAAGAAAAATCATCCTTTTTCCTGCCTTTGTGTAAAGATAAGCCAGTCATTCTTGGAGTAACCTGCTCACATCTAATAGTACAATTTCAGATGTTGATAATTTCCTTTTGATGCTAATTAATTACAAGTAATCATAAAAGCAAATTAAAAACACTATACTTATTGCAGGTTTTCTTATGATCTTGAAATAATGAATTTTTTGGGCATCTGTTTACTTGCTTTGCAAAAAATGTAATAATCTATATTCATAGAAAAACAACTTTAGTGCTCTGCATCAAAGCTGTAAACTGTTATTGGTTATTTGGGTTTTTTTCCCCCTTAAGATATTAAAACAGAGGAATGAAAGTGAGCCACATCAAGTGAAAGAGATGCATATATTTAACCACTAACCAAAAAGAAGGGTTTAGAATTTTCCTTTCATTTCTGTTTGCTTACTTGTCTTTTTAAGAAACAAGGCTATTACTTTGCTCCTGCAAATTAGTAGGGGAAGGGAGTGCTGGCTTCGGCTTGCCGACCTACAAGGGACATAAATCTCCAAGAGACCCCTCTACATTTTTCCCTGTCAGGGAACTGGGAGGGGGAAAGCTCTGTGGGTCCTTTTCTGTCCAACAAAGATGCCTTTTCACCCCATTTTAGAAATGTAGTGAATGGAACCATAGTGTAACCTTAGCAGAATCACTGCTTGTCTCTGCGTCCTCATTCCTCTCCTCTTACCACCTCATTAGAAGCATCCCTAAAGACAGCAGAGCGTGACAGCACAGGGAATCAAAAGACTGTGACTTGGGGTGGGATTCTGTCCATTCCACCTATGTGGAATAACCAACCCCTGTGCGCACCAGTTTCCTCATCTGTAGGGTGTGTGTGGGCCTTCACTCTTGCTCCACATGGCAATAGGAAGATAGAGCTGTCCAGCGAAATGAGGATCAGCCAAATGAGAAAATCTCAGGCTGCTTCTGAGGCTGCTGCAGCAAGGAAGTCAGCTTAGCCACGTGTGTTCTGGCATAGACTCAAAGGCAGGGCAGGAGAAGGACAGCTTCAGGTATGGCCTGGCTGGAGGCTTTCAAAAGCTGACTAGAATTGGGGCCTAGAAGGCGTACATTATGGTGGGGTGCATATTTGCCTTTCTCATGTTACCCCAAAGTGGCAAGCAGGGACAATTAAGGAAGCTGCTAGTTATTAATCAGGCCTTGGCATTTGGGGCTGATTGTCACAAAGGTTGTTATGCCCTCTTTGATTGTCACTAGAGATGGCAATCTGCCTTCCTGCAAGCCTGAATTAAAGCAGGCTGGCCTCCTGGTCTGATTGTAATAAAAAAGTATGTTTCTTTCCCAGTGTGGCTGCTGCAGACTGTAGGTCCATATTCTAATTTTATATGAGGTCCAAATGTTTTCTGTCCATGTAGTTAGCATCTCACAACTGAAGGTGGTTTGAGAAACCCTAATCTGCTATGGGTCATGAGGAACTGTGGGCTGCTTTTATTGCTATTTCCATTACTGTTGGTGGTGTTTTATTGTTGCCATTATTGTTAGTGGTGGAGTGTCAGGGTGTGTGTGTGTGTGTGTGTGTGTGTGTGTTGGACAAATAGTAGAAAAAAGCAGAAAAATAACTTGACAACCTAAGTTATATTGCCTTATGCAAATTATCTAATCACTTTTTATTCACTTTCTCATATATAAGGGGAAATTAAAACACTTCTTTTACCTCCTCATCCTGTGTATCACGGGGAACCACCCAACTGCAAGGAAGTAGCATCTTCCTGGGAGTAGTCTTCAAGGGTCATTCTCATGTTATCATCATGATCACATTGGCATCACTGTCACCATACTAATATAGACCAAGTGTTAAAAACAGACACTTTTTTGTGGGCCAGGGAGATGGCTCAGTAGAATAAGTGCTTCCCTGGCAAGCACAAGGGCCTGAGTGCAATCTCCCATTCAAAAAGAAAAAAAACTTAGGGAAAAAATTAATTATTTAATTAATTAAAACAGACATTTTTACTTATAGTATCTTTTTTTAAAATGTATTTAGTACAGGGTCTATAGGGTCTCACTACACAGACTGGAATCATAGTGCTCCTCCTGTTTTCAGCCTCCTAAGTGCTAGGATTACAGGTGTGGGCCACCATGCCCAGTCTCAATTGCTGTCTCAGTATGCAGGGCTGGAAAGACATGCTAGTGATCAAACCCTGGTCCTTGCATCTGCCTAAGAGGGCACTTTAATCTGATAAGATATCTGACAAGCCCTACTTGTAGTATCATAATCAACTCCATACCCTAGAACAGCAGATTTTAGTTTGAAAAAGTCTGTCCTAATAAAAGGAAATGTAAAAAAGCCAAAGGAAGAAACTGGCTGGTTATGGGTTTCAACCCCTGAAGCTGTCTAGGGGATTCCTTCACACCATCTTCCCACACACAATACACAGGATATTGCAAATATGTCAGGGAGGAACTGGTTAGAAGGATTCCTAGCTCCATAGGCCAGTTCACAGTAAACCTCAAAGATTTTCACTCCTGCACAAGTTAGTAACCATTCCCCACTTCTCTTCTAAAATACTTTGAACCCCATCTTATTTGGGTATCTTTGGGAGGTCCAGATTACACTTGGAAATGGTACTGTATTAGGTGTTGTTTGGATGGACCAGTGAATGTAGGTAAACTTCTGAATATATTAAGGCTGCTCCAGCAACAGCCAGTTTAATATAAAATTTTCAAGGTATAAGTACATCTTAAGCCTGACAGTGTCTCTGTAACCTAATGGTTTGACTTGTAAGTCTTGGGGCCACACTAAAGCTATGATAAAAGTCTTTCAAGGTTGGAAGGTTTCACTCATATGATCAACTCTTTAGGTATTTGAACCCGTTAGTCTCTAGCCACAGTTTATAAAAGAATTGCCATTAAGAATTTTGATTGACTTTCACAAATTAAATAATACATTTGTATTGTATAATTAAATAATACAATTTACATTTATGTTATGTTATCTTATTTATTTTTCTGTATTTCAGGGAAGGGTCTACAGGGTGTTCAGGGCTTCACTATTAGATTGGACTCATAGTGATTCTCCTGTCTGCCACCTCCCAAGGGCTGGGATTAGAGGTGCACGCCACCATGTCCAGTCTCAATCATCGTCTCAGCACACCCCAGGGATGTGGCCAGCATGGCAGGCCCAGGGATTGAACTCCCGGCCCCTGTGCAATTCACATTTGTGAATGGTTTGTTTGCCCTACTTTAGTCCCTAGAAACCCCAAAAAAGAACATCTCAAAGCACATGTTGCTAACCCTATTTCTAGACTTGTAGAAATATCAGGAAAGTTGCGGTTGGGCAGTGAGGTCCAGTGCTCGATGGGCAGCGTAGATAATTTTCCCTCTTCACACTTTGTTTTCTTTGTATGGAATGAGGGGGATTAAAAAAGTCTGTATGTTTCTAGAAGTTGAGTTGAAGGAAAATTAATGAGGCAAGCAGAATATGTTACATAATAGACATAATAAGGTTTTGAATAACAAAAGAAATTACCAGCAGAAAGACAACCCACATTACTGATCAAGGAGATTATGGGGCCACAGAGGAAAGTGATAGATGATGTAAATTGTGCCTAAGGAGAATCACATGGAGAGAAAACATTCTCTCAAGCTTCACAGAGAGCAAATTGGTCAAGCAATGGCTGTAACTCATCTACATGGCTGACACTGACAAACCATCTACAGTACAGGGGTTCAGGGTAAATCCTTAGGAGATTTAACTGACCTTGTCAGACACAAAAGTTACATTTCTTATTATGTAGATCTTGCTCTATCTTGGTCTTAACCATCCATCAGAAAAATGTAAAAATGAGGTATAAAAAGTAAAGCCATATTAATATGCTGAGCTGTAAAAGACTCAAGTCAACAACTCTGGAAATTGTCAGTCCTATAGATAGCCCACTACTATTATGGACTAGTGGACTACATTGGATTATTTTGCTGAATTCATGTACCTACAATATTTAAATGGCAATGGAATACCCATCTCTGACAAAACTAAACAAAACAAAGGTATATAAATGAAGGACTATTTTGAATTTTATATCTAAAATACTTAGGATAGATACACAGCTACTTTCTCTTACTTCAATGAGAAGAAAGATTTATAGTAATAGTGTTTGGAGGGGGCCGGCGGTATAGCTCAGCGGACTAAGCGCTTGCTTAGGTAAGCGCAGCAGCCAGGGTTCGATCCCTGCTTCCGCTTGCCACACCGGCCCCGCTTTCAGGTTCGCTGAGCCGGCGATTGGAGTGCGGGCGTGGTGGCGCGTGCCTTGTAATCCCAGCACTAGGGAGGCAGAAAGCAGGAGGATCACTAAGAATGTGGGCTGCATAGTGAGACTCTGTGTAAAAAAAAAAAGAAACTAAAAGTAATAGTGTTTGGGTAAGCTATCATGTCTACATTTTGTAGTATGAATAAACCACAATGAAGATAATAATATGCAGTGTATTAATTATTCAAACTGTGATACTAATTGGTTTTGGAACTGTGTCATTGCTATTTATTTCTCAATACAATTATTAAAAATAAAAGAAAGACAACCCACAGAATGAGAAAAAATTACATTCAGTTGTCCTACATAAAAAGAATTGAAAAAGGTCAGGTCCTCCTTACTTAAAGATCCACTCCAAAAATGAGCATATGAGATGATTACAGACTTCTCAGATGAACAAAAACATGTAAAAAGTAAATATATGAACAAGTTTCAATATCACTGGTCATTCAAGAGATGTAAATTAAAACAATATGGAATTTCATTTCATCCCAAGAAGAATGGAGGTAATAAAAAAGCAATAGATAACAAATGCTAAAGGGGTTGTGGGCAAAAAGAACCTTCTCTACTATTGGTGGGAATACAGAGAGATGGAACCATTATGGAATTAGTGAGAGAAGATTTAACAAATATCTAGGATTACAGATCCCATTCAATTCCACTCTTTCCATTCTGGGTATTTTCCTGGAAGACTTCATACCTCAGTGATATATTTGTACCCATGTTTATAGCAGTGCAGTTTTTAATAACTAGGTCTTTAAAACAACTCACATGTCCATAAATCAACAAGTGGATAAAAAGATGTGATTTTTAAAATATAGTATAGTACTAAGCATAAAGAAGTATAAACCTCAGACTTCTCTAGGTAAATGGATTCAACTTGAGACCATACTCATAAGTGAAATAAATCAGACTCTCATATGTAAACACCATATTATCTTACTAATATGAGAACCTGTGCAAGAGAAAAGGATCCAAAATATAAAATAGATATTGTGGACTGGGAAGAAACTGTTCAAAAGAAAAGACAAGCTGTGATAAAGGAAAGAGAAAGGAAGAAAAAGAGAAAAAATCATGTGTACACATGATAATTAAGATAGTTGTACATCTTGCTTCTCTTAGTTCCAATATTTTGTGCTATAATTTAGACAGGATCTCATGCCTATAACTTGTATTCTGATTAGCTACTAGTAAGACAGCAATATACAATGTATAACTATTGCAACTGTCCTACTAAGCTGTCTTGAAACTAACTTTCATAGTTCATTTATCTTTTTTTCTCTTTAAAACAAAAATTTTAAAAACATGATCTTAAGAATTCATTGGATGGCAGCACAATTTATCATAGTTAAATATTCAAAGTAGTTTAAAAGTCCATCAGCTGAGGAATGGGTAAAAAAGACATGCTTTTATGCAATGGAGAATTATGCAGGTATAAAAAGGATGAACTCAAGGCTTTTATAGGTAAATGGGTGCAACTAGGGACCATAATCATAACTGAAATAAATCAGACCCACATGTGTAAACACAGCATTGTCTCCCTCGTGTTAGAACCTGAAAGGGTGAATAAAATGTGAAAGGTACAGTAGATGCTGTAAAAGGGAAGGCAAATGCTCAAAGAGAAGCAACAACTGGGATAAGGAAAAGGAAAAAATAAAAAGGTGTGTGTGTGTGTGTGTGTGTGTGTGTAGACAATGAAAGCAAGGTTAATTATACTATTGATTTCTATTGGTTTATTGAAAGCATCAGTTACTACTTATTTTTTTTTCTTTTTAATTTTGATCAAGTTTGCATACCTATAACATGAACAACCAACTTGAAGACAACAATATGGAACATAACAACCAGTGTTGAATTCCTATCATCTTGTTTACTAAAATTCTATATCATTTCTACTTTTTTAGTATATTTTACTCATTTTAAAACATAAAAATGAAAAAAAAAAGAATTCATTCCAATTACTTTTAAAAAAAAATCACCAAGACTGGTGATGGTAAACCTTTTAGAGCCTTCAGTGAGACAGAGAGCCTGCTGGCACCTGTGTGTCACAGGTTCACCAGCACTGACACGGACTCAGTAGTTAGAAAGTGGATCCATGACTGACGCCTGGCAAGAACCGCCCCCCATTCCCAGAGCAGGGTACGTAGCAGAATAGCACACTGAATTCTACGGTCTGCACCTTTCGTTTGTGCTTACACCAGCACACATGTTCAAACACAGCACCTGGAAAGGAAAGGCTATTTTCCTTTTTGAGGTAACTCATACATGGCTTTAACCAGTGAGGGGAAAATTCTCAGGGCACTTTCAACAGCCAACAAGTGGCAGAATGATCATAATTAATATTTGAACATGTATGCAATGTTAGTACATATATGAGACTTTTAAAATAAAACATCTTGACCACTTCTTAAACACTTTGTGGAACTTTGTATTCTTATCTTAATTTTATTCTTGGAGGATGCTGGCATTAGAGAGGGTGCTCAGTCTTCCCAGGGAGAGATTATAAGGATTCAAATGATTCAAATAGGATTGCAAGGTTCTCCTGTTTAGGGACAAGGAATCAATATAGAGAATTCTTCTTACAGTGAAAGATAGAGAGCAACTCTAACATTGTCAGGGCTACCAGAAATCCAGAATTACTACTACATAAATTTGTAACATTTCTATTTGGGATACATTTTCCCTTTTCTGCACTAACTCATCTCCTACTAGGGTTTGTTTTCATTCCTAGATTTCTTTATCTTCATTGTAGGTATTCAGCTAGATCATTAAAAATTGTGCAATATGCAATAGAGAAAGAAAGGTAGATTTTTTCTCAATTCTGAATTCCCATTATTTACATGAATGTCTATGATATTTTCGCATACCCTACATCAAACTTTTTGCTATTCCTGTCCAGAGAGGAAAGAGCACAAATCCCATGAAACACTGAATATCTATACAATACAAGCAACTTCATGAAAGCAAATCTGTTTTAAAAAGCAAAGTTTGGGGCCAAGGAGATAGCTCAGTGGTCTAAATGCCTGCCTCACAAACACAAGGACCTGGGTTTGATTCTTGGTACCACATGCTATGCAAGCCCCATTTTGAGCTGGCCAATGAAACTGGGTGGTGATGGCACATGCCTGTAATCCCAGGCCTGGGGAGGCTGAGACAGGAGGATCACTACAAGTCTGAGCTGCATAGTGAGACCTGTATCAAATAAATAAATAAATAAATATTTTTTTAAAAGCAAAGATTTGGGGGAAACCATGGCTTGGCTAGCCAGCATTTGTTACATCAATTGAATAAGCACTTATTTCTCTCTTCAATGATAGATATAAGAACAGCAGACTGTATTGGTGTATTTGTTCCTGTGTTTATGATACTGTGATCATTTTCAAGCTCATCACCCTTTTCATCTTTCTGCCTCTGATCTTCTTCTTTAATAATTCCCCTTCTAATTTCATAACTTTTTGAAAAAAGAATTTTACATGTAAAGAAAATGCATTATTTGACTTTATGAACCTGGTTTATTTTAACATTTTCATACAAATGACATGGTTTTGTTCAATATAGTGGAATAATCTGTCTATCTATCTATACATATATGTCATATATATATATGTGTGTGTACATATGTATATGTACAGATATGCCATATTTTCTTTCTTCATTCTTCTGTTGACCAGCATCCAGGCTGTTTGTATAGTTTAGCTTCTGTAAACTGTGATGCAATAAACATGGGTATGCAAATATCTCTCTAGTATGCTGACTTTAATTCCTCCATGAATATACAAAAGTATGGCATAGCTGAATCAAGTGGTAACTTTATTTTCAGTCTTTTGATGAAGTGAACACATATTCATTGTAGGTATTCAGACAGGCCAGTAGCTCAAAAAACTGTGACCTGAATCAGGCATGGTGATACATACCTGTATTCCCAGCACTTGGAGGCTGACCATGGAGAATTTTAATTGCAAATAGGGAGCAGATCATAGAGATTACAATAGCAAAGAATTCACTGAGTAGAGTTGGGTCTAGAGGATAAAGTTCACAATCTGCCTGTTCTCTCTTGACCAAAGGACTCTCCTGAGTTGGCCAGGCTCATTTGGATTACCTTTGCCATAAGCTGGAAGACAAAGAATCAAACTGTTAGAGAAATGAGGGTGCACAAAAAGGGTTGCACCTAGCATAAACTTCCTCCTTTACTGCTGTTCTCGGGGTCAGACCTGATATAAGGAGTTTCACAAACCTAAAACACAAGCAAAAAGTAAAGCAGAAACTTTAAGCTTTCTAAAAGGGAGGATGCTATTCAGACTTGGATAAATGAACTTGGCACTGAGAGAAACACAAAAGGCTGACAAGCAAGACTCCTGAAAATCAGGAGTGCCAGATGCCATAGTTTTAGTGTGGTTTTGGTTTGTTTTGGACAGGATATAGGAAAAATTTTCATGGTGAAGGAATTTTGGAATGAATTGCTTTAGGAGCCAGGACCTAAACTCAGGACTGTGGCAAGGATTAGAGCTCAAGGATACTTTTTTTTTGTATAAAGTGATTTGTGAGGACTCATTGGGTTCTCAAGGTACCCTAGGGATAAATGGCAGCAGAAATGAGGAAAAGATAGGTAAGAGACAAAAGCTGGGTCAGGCGGAGGCCTGTTGGCTTGACTGGCAAAAGACAAAGAACAACATTAAGGGCATTCTTTATATCCTTGCAAAGTTAGCATCATGAGGTCTAAGGATGCTTAGCAACTGAGAGCCAAAATTGTCCAGAAAGGATGCTTTTTCAAGACTGATATAGCATCACTGCCTTAGATACTGTAACTTTGTCATTCCCTCACATATATTACCAATTTCTAGATTCATGGATTAACTATGCTTTAAGAAACCTTAGAAAGGAGACAATCATATCCATCCTGGAAATCACCTCACTGGAGATTACGTTTACCTCCAGATTGTTTTCAGTGTTAAAGGTGACTTGATAACAACAATTATTAAACAGAAGAGCCTGGACCTTCTTCCAAATCCCCATCTATGTAATAGTTTTCCTGGTCTTACAGCACACACTAACATAGCCTATACATTAGGCCTGAGTTATCAAGTGGTAAAACTGAAAGCAGCTTGGTTCATTTATTCACTGTTTTTTAGTTTGGAATTTTTTCTTTTTTGACATGCAATCACTGAGCACATATCTTATCACAGCTACTACACAAGGAACAAAAAGCCTTTGCTCTTTGGGAAAGAAACAGCCATGTATTTGGACAGTGATAAAATACTGTCACAAGTGGTAGAAGAAATAACATTGTACATTTAAAATAGATAATAGTAGCATGAAAATGCCTTGCTGATCTAGAAAGGGGAATGATGTTTTTTTTTAAATAGGACATAACATACATCTTAAGGACATTTAATAAATATTTAATAATAATACAGTATTTTTAAAACTTAATTTCTTTTGAAGTATGATATAGTTACAGTAAGTTTTATAAATTTTGGTCTTCAGCTAAGATTTCTTGTGAACACACCTGAATAATCACCATTCTGATAGAAATACAGCACATTTCCATGCCCAGAAGTCTCCCTCACACTCAGTCAATGCTCTCTTCACAGGTGAAACCGCCATTTTGACTTCTGTTACTTTAGATGAATTCTGACAGACTTGAACTTCACAAAAATGGGATTTTACAGTGTGTGTTCTTTGTGGCTGTTTTCTTACACTCGTACTTAACTTGATGAGATTCATCCAGACTATGTAAATGTCTATGTTAAAATGAGGCAGCAATGGAAGTCATTCCTAGGTTTTAGGTTATTCTTGAGGAAAATTAATTGGCTGAGGAAGGGGAAACAGATGGTGAAGTGGAAAAAACAAAAGTTTAGATTTCGTGAGAGTAGGCTTCAGATTTAGAGAGGCCACTTATCAGTTGTGGATCTCTGAATTTGGTTTTTCTTCTCTGTGAAATGAAGAAACCATCATACCAACTTTCAAAAATTGTTAATTTATGTGAAAAATTACTTTGAAATTATTAAATCCAATGTAAATAGATTCTTAATCTATTGTTATTTTATTGTTTATGTACAAGTTGATGTGCGTATATTTATAAATGGCTAAGACATGTAAAAGACTATTTTTTCTTTTATAGGGATGTTCTTAGCAGTCAGTTGAGTTTTATTACTCAAACACAATTCAATTAATATTCTACAATTGCCTAGTTAAATTTAAATTTTTAAACTAGCTGCATGTAATCTGAAGCTAAAACATGAGTTGGTTTTCTAAGTCTTGGAATCTTGTTGCCAAATCAAACAATACTTTGAATTTACCAGACTTGCTAACACCTGTAATAATGTGCATTAAAAAATAACCTACCTCGAACATCTATTTCCTTCTGTTACAAGTCTTGCATTGTAAAACTGTAAAGGCAAACATTCCAGAGAAGGAAGGGAAGGTCTTAGATTTCTTCTTGGTTTTCTTTCTCCTTTTCATTTTGCAGTTTGTGACCACAAAGCGAGATCACAGAGATGAATGTCTTCTGAAATAAAAAGTGATGGGAAATGGCTAAGACTGAAAAGTTTCAATTTCAGTCAAATTAAAGTGAAATTTTGAGGCTGACTTTTTAATTTCTTGAATTAATTGGTAAATACCTAACTTGCTCTTCAGCGCGACGACAAGTTCATAATTAGAGAGCAGATTAATTCAAAGTCTTCACCAACTGTTATAAATTTTCTTGCTGGTGGAAAGAAAGGGAATTCATTTTCCCAATGACTACATTGCTAGCCATCATCTGGAGTGCTCTGTCTATAAACATGAAACCAGAAACATTGGCGGGAAGAGACATTAGCCAATCCACTACCAGGCTGTAAGTAATACCACATCCTCCACCTGGCACTATTAATAATCCTATTCAATGAACCCTTTATTATTAATATTACTGGCATAAAAAATGACCCCACAGTTACAGGTGTAACTTAATGAGGCCCATGTTGTGGCCAGATGTCCTGCAAGGCCAACTTCACTGCCACAGTACACATCTTTGTGCAAGTTTCATAAAAAGGACCATCTGAAAGCATTCATTTCAAGAGCATATTCATCACGTACCATGGTCAGTTTGGGAGTGACCCTCTTCTACTTAAGTTTAAACAGATGGGGAAAAATCTGGGAATTATATTTAGGGTACCTTTTTTGAAGGTAATTATCTCATTTAAACTGCCAAACACATTTTCTTTTTTTCACTCCCTTTCTGAAATGCTGAGGAGCTGGCCATGAAGTCACGCTAGAAGAGATGCCTGCTATTTCTGCTGCCTGCAGAGACCAAGCCTTTTGACTGGATTTCTTTCCCATTTTCTGCTTTTACTAATATTGAGACAAGATTCTTATTCAATTTCAAGTAGCCATTCTGAAGTCGAAATAAATAAGAATAGCACCTATCATGACTGTGCAGATTTCTTGATTTCAACTTTATAGACTAGATCTCCCAAAGGAAATACAGTAGCAGGTGACCATTGATACTTAATGCTCCTACCCTCCTCCCTGGAGATAGTCCTCCTTACTGCTTTCAGCATGGACATCCTGTGTCAACTGTCTGAAAACATTGCATCTAGGATTCAGACTGCTTTAACCCCCAGCTCTCATTATTAGCTTTTTTGCAAAGGGCTCAAGATTGGTTCAGGTGGTAGCTTAAGTGGAGACATGAGTGTGGGGTGTAGAGCATAAGTTAGCTCACTAAATATTGCCCTATAATGTTTTACCATGACATGAAAAGAGCTAAAGAACAAAAACCAGAAGGCAAGAACAAGACTAGACATGCAACAGCCTTTCAGGGACTATCATGGGGTTCCTAAGCAGGCTGTTAATTTAGTGCTTTTTCAAAGTTATGTTCCCTAAACCTGCTCATAACAGAAGAGAATAGGATATTGCATGCATGGAAGGACAGAGAATAAGATTATGTGTGAATGAATCAAAGATCTACATTCCCATAAAAGCTCAGAATTTAAGACAACCCAGTATCCTTTGATCATTGTCTAAATCCATGTGTTTAATTTCAAACCCATCTCAAGAGGAAGAGCTTCTGCTTCCCAAGAGGCTTGTCAGAAAATCTTTTCCCTGCATGTACATGGAAGAGTCTCCCAGAGAAGTTTAAGGGATGCAACTGACACCATTTACTGCATTTATGGTGTCATTAACACATCTGTAAGGGGCTAGGGAGATAGCTCAGAGGTGTAAGCATCTACCTGGCAAGTGCAAGGACCCAGGTTTCATCCCCAGTACCACATGGCAAACAGGCCCTAGAACCCTGGGCTTGCCAGGCCTGACAACCAAACCAGACATGGTGACACACACCTGTAATGCCCGCACTGGAAAAGCTGAGACAGGTGGATCACTAGAGTGCGTGCTGTGTAATGAGGCCCTGTACCAAATAAATAAATGAACCAAAGGTTTAAAAATTAAAGAAATAAATCTGTAGGGACAGTCTACTGCCAGTGAAAGACTCACAGGTCTATCTTAAAGTACTTACCCATGGGTACCATGTTTCTACCTTGGTGGCCCACTCTTCAACCCAACTCTAAGGTAGGCATGACAGGAGAGCAGTAAGGGGATGAGGGGCACTGGCTTTCCCATTCAGCCGTTGCCAAGGGATTGGATCTCCTCTTACAAATGCTTGTAACTGCTGTGTGCTCCAGGAAAGGGGCACTTTGCTTCCTCTTTCCCTTTCTTGTTGTCTGTTAGAACATTTATTAATCTCTCTCCTCTTCCTCTTTCTCATATATCTTCTTCCTCTTCTTCTCAACTCTGTTCATTTTTCTCCCTCTAGAGACAAACATTTTCTTTTTCACGGTTCACATGGCAGAAACACATGGCTCCTGGTTACACTTCTCAAGTTTCAATATAAGTACCTCAGGCATCTAGTGAAAGAACAATCCCTCCTTGTTGGATTTAGTTCCAGAATTCCTCCAGAAAGGACTCGAGGCTCTTCTAACTGATCCTTTTACCCCTGAAAGAAAATGTTTTGGATGGTAGCCTAGAAATCAACTGGTAATTACGGTCAAACTCCAAGTAGTAGTGCCTTGGGTGATCATGAAAAACCAGGAGATTAGAATTAGACCACGTAGGCTGAGCACAGCCTGCATTTGACTATCATATTCACAACAAAATACTGCTTCTGAGAGAAAAATCTTCCAAAGTCTGACATGGATTGAATTGATTGCATTAAAAGGAAAATGGAGCCATGGAAACACACTTAAAGGACATTACTTATCTTCAAGAATTTTTTATAACAGTGAAAAGTTTAACACGTATAGCTATATAGCATTGTTTAATAATCAGGGATTAACTAAGTGAATCCATAGTAATACATTAAGACAGAGCATATGATATAATATTGGAGACTCAACACACATTCACTTCATTATTGAGGAAACATGCATCAAAGGTGGAGATTTCATTATACTTATCCTCTGGGTCGATGTGGATATCACATAATATAATTTGAAGTCACAGAATCTAGGAATAAACTCATCTTTGTCAAACCCAAAGCAACCTTTCTAATAAAGTTATTTAATTCTGATTAGAGAAGACTTTTAAATCTCTAATTTGTTCTCTTTCCAGCAGAATTTATGGAGTTAGTATGATTTTCAAGGGTTTTGGTCAAAATAATTGTTATTAACCTGTTGTACAAAACACATTTTAGAAACTTCAATCAGTCAAAGAATAAAATAATCCTTTGCCATGGGCCATGTTCATTATAAAATACAAACCTTCGCTTCCTTAGGACCAAGTTTAAGAAAATGGTCACGATGAAAAAGGCAAAAATGGCACGCTGTCTGCCTGGGTTGCATCTTATCAGTGGAAAAATATACCACCTGAGAGTCCACTGCTATCCGTTTGAACACTTACAATTCCTTTGTAGGCTCTCAGCTGTTTGGGGACCATCAGCTGTTTGAAGAAAGTGATGCTTTAAATCATTTTTTAAAGCCCGTCTTAAGAAAATTGGGGAAGCACAGTAAATGAGTAAATAAAGTTCAAAGAAGGCTGTGGTGGCCAATGAAACAGCTAGCTATTTGCCAGCAGAGCTCTTGTAATACCCAAGCCTGGAGCCTCTGCACATCGTTATGTCGTTGGTACAATTATGTACTTGGCAAAAGCAGTGTCTTTTGTGAGATATCTGTGATCATGGTTCACAGAACTGGCTTATAGAGGTGTCACTTTAATTGTGTTTCAAGAAAGAGTTGTGCTACTATCTCAAAAGGACAGAATACTTGTAAAATTTATGTAGCTCTTTAATACAGTGTGCTTTGGTTTAAATAGGTGGGGGATTTACATGTGTTAAGTGCTCCTACAAATCTACTTTACCCTTTCTTGGAAAAGGGCAACACAATAATAATAGTTAAATTTATGTGTAAGATGTCTGTATAGTAGAGCTGCTCAAAATCAGTAAATATTACACAGTAGGCCAACTGCTTCTGCCTTTAATCTTTAAATATCTATAACAAAATGCTGTTTTCTCAGTGAGGGACACTTACCCCATACTCTTTAAACCTTTGTGGTCTGATTCTATATTATGAGCAGAAGATGTAAAATCCAAACTCTGAAAGGGTTCTGTGCCCTCACTTATTTCCAGATTTTGCCCACCCTGCATGTAGATGTCAGTGCATTCCCTCCCAAATAACATTTTCAAAAGGCATGCTTTCTATTGAATTTTATATCCTATTTTCATCTCTCTATCCTTATAAGTCTCCAACAACTTTCTCTTGGCTTTATTTTTCCACTGTGCAAAAACTTGTTTTTTGTTTTTCTTCAGCATGAATTTGCAAGCAAATCTTCAAAGTGTTAAGTTGTTCACTTGCTCATCACACACACACACACACGCACACACACATGCATGCACATACACACACACATGCATGCACATACACACATGCTCAATATTTAATTATATATATATAATATATATTAAATATTATATATATATATACATACTGTCTTTAGAACTGTTTCCTTGTCAGCTCTCTTCCAGAGCTGAAGGGCTATGCTTGTTCCACCTTTTTGGTCACGAGAGTTTACTATTCTTTGGCCATAGCGATGGGACCAGGACTGGACATTTAACCTGTGAATTGGACCATTCATCCTCTCTCTGAAGAACATGGACTACAGGATTAGAAATTAGAGGTCGTGGAGCCCCTGGCCCATGAAAACTTGGTGCAAATAGAGAGACTGGTGAGAGAAGCAAGAAAATGGAGCAGATGGCAGATCATGTGGCCTCGGAGAGAAAAAAGAGATTGAGAAAGTAGCTGCTTTAGCTCCTGATGGCTTTCCAGGTCCCAGTTCAGTGTTCTGAGGACTGGCTGTACTTCCTCAGTGAGATTCTTTGTGATATCCCTGCGTCATTACAGAAAAAATCCCTCTGGTGTTCAATTAATTGGAGCACATTTCTGTTTCTTGAATGCAAATGAATAATGATACACATATATTCATGTGGACGACATTGATAATTGTCATGTATACATTTGTCATGTATACATGTCATGTATACATTTGTATAGTTCCCACATATTTCTATATGACAGGTGCTAAATACAAGAAAGTAGGTTTTAGACACTGACAAATACAAAGATGTGGCTCTTAATTTCATGACTCTTAACAGGCAGAAAAGTTAAGCGTCCAGTGATTCAGCCACTGGATGGGCTCTAACATATTTGAGAGAGGAGGCTTATGTTTCTCTTATCCTGGGATGGACAATCTAAGGAGGGGGCACAGTGAAGAACTGGGCCTCACATGACAGCAATTAAGAAGGCAGGGTGCAAGAAGTATCAGGATCAGAGAAAGAAAGAAGTCAGAAAGAAGGAAAAAGAAAGACAGTGAGACAGCACTTTGGGGAGTAGAGGTGATTCCATAGCCTTTCTGTGGAGGGATTTGGACAGTATCCTATGCCGTGTTTGTGAAGCCCTTTCTGGAGTGGGGAGGCCCTATGCTTGAGTTGAAGGTTTTTTGAGGGACTAAAATCTCAATGTTCTAATGAAGAATTTTAAATGACTGAGCAGGCAAAGGTACTGAACTAAGATGGCTGACTTTCTAAGAAAGCAAAATTTTGATAAATGGTGCAATTAGATTAAAATCTACAGATCAACACTTTTGTTTTTTAATTTTGAAAATCAGGTTTAGGTTGAACAGATCATCCATTACTTCCACGTGTGGCAAGACATTCCTCTCATTTGCATTTGCTTTCCCTTTTTACATTCCTGGATGTATTCATAAGGCACTTGAAGTACTCTGCTCCATGCTCTTCTTGCCTTCATGGTTTGTGATGAGAAGTTGGCCATAACTGTGATGGTTTTTCCTTTGAATGTGATCTGCTTCTTTTCTCTAGCGACTTTCAGTATATTGTTCTTGCACTGGACTTCTGAGATCTTGACTATTTTGTGTTTCAGTGTGTTTTTAATTGGGTTTAAGTTATTTGACATTCTGTATGCTTCAGTTACCTCAATGTCAGAGTGCTTCCTCATATTTGGGAGGTTTTCTGCTATCACTTCTGCCCATATTCTTTTTATATCATTTGTGTTGACTCCATCCTTCTCATTGATGCCTATTACTCTCACATTGTTCATTTTTGCATCGTCTTGCAGGTGATGAATTATTTTTTTCCTGCATCTTAGTTGTTTTTAAGAGATCCTTTCTTACCTTTTTACTAGCTGCACCAGTGTCTTCAAGATCTGAAACTCTGTCTTTGTTTTCACTCAGACAGTTTTGCAGGCTTGTGTTTGAGATTTTAAGCTCTTCTCTATCTCTTTGGCCTTGCTTCATGTGATCTGTTTCTTTCCTGTATTGCTCATTCAAGGAATACATCTTTTTTTAAAATCTCCTCTATTTTTCTTTCTTTCTTTCTTTCTTTCTTTCTTTCTTTCTTTCTTTCTTTCTTTCTTTCTTTTTTTTTTTTTTTGTCTTTTTGAGACAGGGTTCAGGCAGTTCAGGCTGGCCTTAAGCTCACTTTGTAGCTCAGGCTGGTCTCGAACTCACAACAATCCTTCTGCCTCAGCCTCCCAAGTGCTGGGATTACAGGCATGCGCCACCAGGCCTGGCTGCCTCTATTTTTTTAACCAATGTCTTCTTTAGAAGCAGTTATTAATTATTTTACTGAGGAGTTTTCTTCAGATTGGGTTTCCTCCACATGTTTCTGTATTTGATTCTTTACTTCAGGTGCTATAATTTCAGAGATTTCTTTTTTTATTTCAGAAATAAATTCTGCTCTGATTTCCTCTATACCCTTCTGCTGTTGCTTCTTTACTTCCAGCGCTACTAATTCATACATTTCAGCTGAGCTAGTGTCCTCTTTACTTGTTCTGGGTGGGCTCGAGGCCTGAGATTGCGTTTTGCTCCTTGTGTTTATCATTTCATATAGCACTGACCTCTGACCTTTGGTGTAGAGCTTGGTGCAGTTAAAACCTTGGCACCTAGTGAAATTCGGGTGCAGCTCTATTGAGTTTGAGTTTATCCAGTTATTCCTGGCGTGGGTCTAGCTGTTGTGCTCAGCTCCTTCCTGCTGCAGCCCTTGAAAGTGAACCTGTTGTGCCCCTCTGGCATAATAGTGAACCTGTGGTGCCCCTCTGTTGTGCTCCTGCCTGGTAGCACGGGGAGTGCAGAAGCTCTCCTACACACTAGTCAGACCTGGGCTTCGGATGGATCTGGGGGTTTTGAGGGTGTCACAGAAGTTCTCACTCACTGGGTGGGCTTGGGGGGGGCTCTGGAGGGGTGGAAGTGTCCCCAGGGCACAGTAGAGGGTCTTACTCACAAGAAGTGCCTCAAGTTTGGTCCTAAAAGGTCCAGTGGGTGCAGGGAAGCTGGAACCTCTCCCACATATTTGCTGGGCCTGGGCTTGGCTGGATGCTGCATGCAGGGTAGGCTGTGCTGGTTATGGAGGGGCAGGGGAGATCCTCAGAATGTGGGGAAAGATATCTCTTCTGCAGCTGGCCTGGGCTTGGTCTGGCAAGTGCAGGACAGAGGAGATGCACTCAGAGGGCCTGGGGTCGGACGGATGTGGAGCGGTCCTGAAAGCCACATCTCTGCATGTAGATTCCTGTTTCCCATGCTCTGTTCATGAGCATCACGCATGTTCCAGGTGCATGTACATTGCACCACCGAGTGTTACAGAGTACCGAGAAATCACCGGAGAGCCAGAGGTCCACTGAGGGTGGAAGTTACAGCTGTTGAGATTCTGGGCTTTGTGGTCAAAGGGTCTTGTTTTCCTTGTAATCACTGAACTGTGGGGTAGCACCCTAAAGGCTTCCAATGATGTAAACAGAGTTAATAAAAGAAGCTCACTCACAAGGCTGCTCTACTTGGAGGTGGGAACACACCTACAGGACAGCAGCATGGTGATTTGGGACAGTCTGCCATTGCTGTTATAGATCAAAGTTCGGTCTCCTTACTCTCAAACTAGGGTTTATACCACTGTTTCACATGCAGATATATGCAGAACCTACACAGGAAGTAAAAAAGACAATAACATAATTTTTTTGTTGGTTTGTTTTTTTTTGTTTAGTACAGAGTCTACAGGGTCTTACTACACAGATCAGACTCATAGTCATTCTCCTGTTTTCAGTGTCCCAAGAGCTGGGACTACAGGAGCGCACCACCATGCCCATTCTTCATTGCTGTCTCATCGCGCCCCCGGGGCAGGGCCAGGATAGAACCTTGGTCCATGTGTCTGCCTAAGAAGGTGCTTTAATCTGCTGAGCTAATAATTTGAAAGTGAGATGTCAAGAAACAGTGCCAGAGAAATTAGTGAATGGCATCTCTCACTGAAATTTGAATTCAGTTCTTTTTTCTTTTCTTTTTTTTTTTTTTTTTTTTTTTTTGTAGTGAGGAATATGTGTGTATCATAGATCTTTTTTCCACTTATAAAACTCACAGTTGAATGAAACTATGGTAGCTTCATAGTTGAAATTATAGGCATGGTAGCTTCATTAGAATGAAGAGAGGATTTTAATCAGTACTCCCCTAAAAGCCAGCTCAGGTGACATAAAACAAACCAAAGACCAATCACAGAAGGATTGAGGATAGAAGGGCTGGGTCAAGGATCACAAAGTAGAAATTTTGAAAAGAGAAATGCTATCTGTGGAACTTCCCACTTCGTGTATGGCTTACTTTTATATATGATGGTCAGGCCTGCAGAATAAAACCTTGTGCTTCATTCTAGTCCATGCCAGAGTCAGGAGAGGTGCCTGGGACCTGTCATCTGTGTGCACCTTCAATCTGAGAGCTTGTGTCATCATCTACATAGAAGAATTCTCACCCATTATCTCCAAATAATGCTTTTCCTCCACTACTCTGTTCTTTTGTGGAACTCATGATAGGTGTATGCTGTCCCCAAAATGTCATGACCTATCATATTTTCCATTTCTTTAATCCTGTGTTACTGAAAATTGACTCTGCTTTACCTTCTAGCTCATTAAATCTTTCTTTTAGCAGTATCTACTCTGCTTTTTCATTAAGGAGGGGACTAGGGAGAAAAAGAAAATATAAGTAAAAAAAAAACAAGGGAAATTCTAGAAGAGAAAATTTTAAACACTGAAATTATAAATCAAATAATCAGTGATTAAATATTGCATTTCTAGAACTTTCTAACTTTCATTCATTCTTTTTTTTTTTTTTTTTTTTTTTTTTTTCGTCTTTTTGAGACAGAATCTCACTATGCAGTTCAGGCTGGCCTTAAGCTCACTTTGTAGCTCAGGCTGGTCTCGAACTCACAATAATCCTCCTACCTCAGCCTCTGGAGTGCTGGGATTACAGGCATGCACCACCATATCTCGTTTCTTTTTCTTTCTTTCTTTCTTTCTTTCTTTCTTTCTTTCTTTCTTTCTTTCTTTCTTTCTTTCTTTCTTACTGTACTCAGGACCCTGTGCTTGCCAGACAAGCACTTATTCTACTGAGCTATCTCCCCTGCCCTAAAACTTTCATTTGATTCTTCCCCTATGTTTTTCTTTTTCCTCCATAGTATTTTCTCTTTTGTTTTACTTTAGGTTTCTTTTCTACTTTTGTCTTTACTCATTTAAACTTATTTACCTTATACTCTGTCAAATTTTTGTTAGCTGGTGTTCTTGGTGGTTCACTTTTTCTGTTTTCTCTTTTGTCTTTAGTCTTGTATAGATTGTATGCTTGATTCTTAAAGTTTTGAGTCATGAGCTTTTCTGCAGCAATGTTCTATTTGTGGTCTGATTAGCTGGTATTTTTATTCTCTCATTTTTTGGGGGAGGGAAACAAGTTTGAATTTTCTGCTTGATGGCACCTAGCATTACCAACCCCGACAGCATTTTACATTGAGGCCTGAACGTAGGAGTTTCAAACTTTACAGTTACTTAATTCAAAATCTCCATCAGTCAGTCCCTCAATCATTTTCAATTTCCTCTACCTTCTATCGTTTAGAGGTTCCCCTTCCTTTTGTCTCTCTCCAGCTCCTCCTTTCTGTCTTCTCCTTCTCCTTCTTTCTTTCTTTCTTCAGCTCAGTTATGTTATAAAAGCAATACCTGTTGCAGAGGGTAGTTTTTCAAGTAACATTATCTTTCTCTGTCGTTTGAAGCAAAATGTCTTAAATGCGGGTGCATCGGCACTGCAGGCAGGCGTCTCAGGCCCTCTGATAAGCAGCCAGATACCTGGACTCCCACAGGGACTTCCTCCCACTCTCCCACAGTACCTGCACCACATGTATCCTGCTCCAGAGACCTTTCCTGACATCATTTCGTATGCTCTTGAGTGAAAAGGTTTTCTCCTACTGCCCTGTTTTATGTGGTCTGATCACTTTTACCCAATAAACTTAGACCCTCCCTCTAAACACACCTCAGATGGCTCCTTCACAAAGCTAGCTTTAGCTCCGAAGCCTGTGTAGGCTTTCCGGATACTCCTCACCTTGAATGCATCATGTTGTTGTAGTAAGTAGTTTAAGGGAATAGGTATAGTCCAGGAAACATAATTTGTAAAACTGTTTTATAATATTCACCCAAATGTCAAATGCAGAAGAGTACAAGAGATCTATCCACACACTGGACACCTGAAAGATCCAGCTGAAGGCCTGGAGGCCTGGCAGCGTCCCCTCTGCGTTTCCATCAGAAGACCAAGGAGTCCGCAATGGAAAACCGAAGGTCTGTGCTGGAAAGTCCAGGGCTGAGGGCTAGCGGGTCTGTGACCAGAGCCAAGAGACGCCGCCTAGCGGAAGCCGAAGGCCAGAGCTCCTCCGAAGAGGACGGCAGCAAAGCTCCGCAGCCTGAGGGACATGAGAAGCTGTCCAGCTGTGGCGGCCCCCGGAGGTGAACTGCAGGGGCAGCCTGTCGGCAGCATACAGCTGCCCCCCCCCCCGCCTTGCGGGTTTCTTCTGTGTCACTTGGCAGCATCTTCAGGTGGGTCTTCCAGGCCCAGAGCCTGCTGACTCAGCTCAGCTGGGCATCCCAAGTTGCCCATTAGTTAACCCACCACACATGTGGACCAATTCATTTATGCATTTACTTTATTCTCTAACTAATTTTCATAAAATGCCAGTGGCCAAACTAGAGTATCATACCTCCGTATTCCCTTTAGCATTCAGAATGCTGCCTGGTCAGGCACTTAGGGAAAATAAATATGTGTAAGTTTTTAAATTGAATCTATTAGTTCAGCGGTCTAAAGCGCCTTCTTAGACATGCTTAGACAAAACGGAAGGACGATGGTTTGATTCGGCACTGGGTGCCATGCTAGCCCCGCCCACGACAGGCTGAGCCAGCCACAAAAAAATAAATTAAATTAAAAAATAAATTGAATATATTTTAGTAAAAAGCATGAGATAGCAAAGACATCATCCGTGGAAGATTGGATGTTCTTGAAAAGTATCTCTTTTTATCTGCATGCTGTTTGAAATATTTTTACGCTACCATGAGAGAATTCAATCCTAGAGACATTCCTAAGAGAGATCGTCACTAACTTAAATACACCGTGAGACAAAAGACAGCAGCAATCTCAGTTCATCTAAAACAAGTGGAAGAGGGGCTGGAGGAACCCTCTCCATTGTGTCATGGTTGGGTGGGCAGGGGGAGATGCCAGCTGAGGAAGTGGGGTCAGTGGCAGGGCAGGCACTGTGCAGAAAGCGGAGGTCTCAGAAGATACATTTTTCTCTGCTCCTGATCTGCCGTGGTCTGGAACCAAGTTCACCAAGAAAGGAATGTTTGTCTTGAATAAACATTAACTTTTCTCAGGGCCTTGAACAGGAGCATTTTCTTTTTATCTTTCACATTAAAAAAAAAAAAAAAAATTCACCTCCTAAGTCTGAACCTACCGTAGCTGCTGAGAAGAGCAGGAGAAATTTTTCTGGAGTTAGTTATTTACATATAATAGCATAATTCTACTCTGACAAAAAACAGGTCTATATGGTGTGCACTGGTATGTGATGATTTTTGTTTTGTTTTTTTGCTTTCAATGAACAATACAATGTGGATACATTCCACATAAATGCACTTTAGTTACCACTTAAAGAATTCTGTTGTAGGGGACTTGCCTTTGGCAGTCTGAAATGTACTGTATCCATTCAATTTCAAGCTCTGCGGTCTTAAACTTCCTAGACTAGTTCTTCCTGTCAAGGATTTGCTTAGGAAAAGAGCAAAGGGCATCCACTCACCAGTTTCCTTTGGAACTGCAGGGAGGTGCCTGGAGCTGGTTGCTCCAGGAGGAGGGCCTGTAAGCCAGCTGTCCTGAGTGTCCCCAGCTCCACTGGCTGCCCACTTAGGCTCCCCTGGCTAGGGCTTCCGGGATGCCTCACTTCATTCTGAAGGGAGTTTGAGGGAAACTCTATCACTATCCTTGGGAAAGGTCATCTACAAGAGAGGCGGTACAGCAGCACAGTTAAAGTTAAACTACCTGGGTTTATATCCAGCTTCTCTCCTACCAATTGTGTGATATAAGAAAAAAATATTATGTCTCATACCTCTATTTTCTCATTTTTAACATGGAGAAAAAAATCAGAATTTTAGAAAATTCTTATGAGGACTAAATGATTTGAAACCTGAAAGTACCACTAAAGCTTGGTACCTAATAGGTGCTTAATTAAATGTCCATCGGGCCTTGATAAAGCCAGGACACTGAGTAGTGGGAAAAGGCAGCTCAGGAGACAACTGTGCAGGGAGGAGGCTGCAGGTGAGAATTCTGACAGTGAAGCTAGGGGAGATCCTCACAGGTCTGCAGGCTGCTTCCGACCTCTAGGTGAGCAAGTACCAGTCAGATCTCCTTCCTGGTAGGTTTTACTGCTCACCTGCCATACCTAGCCCTTGTGCCTAGTGTCTCCAGTATAAAACAATGCCAGAGTCCTGACAAGTACACATAAGTGCCCTCTGCTCTAGAGCCATTTGGGCCTAGCCAATTCTTTGTTGTGGGCTTATCCTGTGCATCTTAGGACACTTGGCAGCTTCCCTAGCCTCTACCCACTTGATGCCAGTAGCGTACACTCAGCTAAAAGAACTAAAAATGTCCCCAGGCCTTGCCAGTGTTCCTTGGGAGACACACGTGCCCCTGCGTTAGAACCACTGATGTAACCTAATGCTGGATAGAGAAGTTGCATTTTCTAGCTGCTTCTTGCATGTAAATCTTACCGCTATTAATAGCTTGTGAGAATTTTCAGGCCGGGACAACCTCGTGTCCCACCCACCCACCAGCACGGTGCTGGATCCTCAGACTTCACTTAAGTACTTACTGCTTAACGCCAAACAATCAAGCTAGTTGGTTAACATTTTAATTTCTGATTTGTGCTAAGATTTATTTAAATAGAGGTGACATCAAGACTATTTCTGCTAACTCTTGAAATGTCAATTACTTCAGAACACATCCTTTACTTAAAAAACATCCACACAGCTCAAGATGAGGTGGGTTTTTGTTTTGGATTTTCTTTTTTTTCATCTTTTCTTTGATCATAATTCTGTACTTACTTCACACAATGGTATATATAAAGTTTGGCTTCAGTTGCTAGCTATTTCCTCTTTACAATGATGAACTGGAAATATCTCAGATGCACCAAGGAGGATGTGTTTCTAGAGAACCCTTTATCACTGATGTCACAATGCTTGAATTTTAAATTGCTAGAGATTCTCAGCCAAAGAGGAGGCAAGGGGATTTTCTCTATGCCTCATGCACGGCCTGGCAGTGTGTGTTCATAGCAGCCCTGGCAGGAGTACTAGAGGAGACTGTTTGTTCCCTGGAGATCCTTATTATCCTGACATTTATCACATCCTAATAAATACAAATTCTACATTTCTAGTTTTGCTGCAATTTCATATTTTATATTTCTTTTTGTCTTGCAAATGGAAGCACACAGTGAATATATAAACACTAGCAGGTGCCTGTGGGAATAAATGTGTATTGCTAGGCTCATCCCTTAGTGAAAACCACCACTACTGTATGGATAGATTAAGCTGAGATGAAAGTCACACCTGCCTTTACTTTCTCCTGGAGCTGGGGCAATCCTTTGTCATTACTGAGGGGTTCATAGGACAGACGTGCAGGGTCCAAGAAACTGAGGGAGGCTCTTGAAAGGTTCCAAGAAGGAGCATCTGTATTCTAGACTTCCTCAGCTTTGGAGATCAAGAGATCAATAGCCACACTGAACAGGACTGGTGCCAAGGTCAGAGTCATGTGGCACAACTCCTGAGATAAGCTCTAGTCAACCAGTTTGCAGTGAAAAGTGAAGCTACTGGCAGGGCAGCCCCCTATCCCCCTGTGGCCATGGCCACCAAAGGACAGGTAACCATCAGAATGTAACCTAATGGGCTTAGAATAATCATAAAATGACATAGCTATATGGTCCAAAGCTAGACTTCCCTAAAGCCGAGACCCCCAGGCATCAGTTTCTCCATAAGACATACTTGCCTCTTACAGTAATCCAGTAGAATTTTCCCCACTGGGATTCTCTTTTCTAATTTGGGGGTGGAGGTGTTTATCTTGAGAGCACATCTTCAGTATTTCCAAGGCCAACAAATTACTGTCTGACACTTATTTTCTTAAAGTTATCCTTCAGACATCATGTTCGCATCTGACACCCCACCTAGCAAGCAGAGACGATGTGGGTGAATCCAAAGGCAAATGAGAGCTGAAGTTTAGCCAACATCATTCTCAGAAACAGGGAAATGAAGAAAATGTCAGGTCTATGCAGGAACGAAAGAATAGGAAATCTATTTCTCTAACAACTCAATATCTCTTCTTTGATTCTTCAAGGACAGACTTAACTTTAACTGAAAAAAAAAACCGACAATCTAATATTTCTCTTTTAAATAGTTGTTTGAGGATGAATGGAGGTACAAAGGGCCCATGCTTCCAGCTAAAATAATGAATGTTTAAGGCGAGAGAATGCAAATACAGTTCATGAGGTAGCACAGCGCAGTGGTGAAGAATGCCGACTCTTGACCACAATGAAATCTTAGTCCGGAGTCCTGGCTTTGTCACTTCCTCATGGGGCAGATGAACCTTTCATTTTGGCTCTGTTTTTTCAGCTCTCAGGTGAGACTAACAAGAATACCAGCAAGGCTCATGGTGGAAAACAAATGAGTTTGTACAAAAAACCTAGATCCGAGCTAGGTATACAGCATAAGCCTTTCAAAATATTATCCAGTGCTTGTTTTAAATCTAGTTAAGTTTAATTTTAAATTTTTAATAATTTTTGAGTAAAAAGAATATTCATCATTTAAGCTTGCTTTGCACATCTAGGTACAAGTTCATATTTTCCCTCTAAAACATGAGGAAACATATGGGTAAATCTATATAAAATTATAAGAATTTGGAAGATGTTCCCCACTCTCTTCACTCTGTATCTATTGAGGCAGGGGCACGTCATAATGGCCACAGAGCTGGAGCCATGGAGGTGAAGCTAAAATAAAGGAAATTGGTGCCTTCTGATTCCTGACCTCTCACCCAAGAATTCTGTCTTATTCTAAGGATAGTAACATAGTAATGTCAAAAGAGAAAGAAAGTTCTCCCAGAAAAGCATGGGAGTTTAACAATTTCCTTCCCATTCTCTTTATTTAACTTATAGCAAGATAGATGATAGATAACAGAGATGATAGATTATGTAAGGATGTCTTATAACTGTGCCACGAAATGTGAATTTTTTATGAAATTCATCACTAAAAGTTTCAACAGGAGAATTGGTCCTCAGTAAGAAGAGCCAACAATGCTAAGGGACATTGCTGTGACACTAGCTCTCTCTAAGTAGGGCATTGTCAGCTGGAGGTCACACACTCCTGCTCATGTCAGTGCCCTTGAAGGAAGTCACAGCATAAATAGCTCACTCACTACCTATAGACATTGTATTTAAATTTTATTTGGTGTCAGGATTTTAGGATTATTTAGAAGAATTATTTAAAGTCTCAAAAACTTTCTGTTAGCAAAAACAAATCTGAGAAGGCTCTATTACAAGGAAGAACAGCAGCATCTGCTTAAGAACACACAGCAACCCTACATTCAGATTAGGACAGGAAGTGAAAAAATAATATAAAATAACACATCCAATTGAAACTGCGGGAGGACACAGTAGACAGAATGTAATTAGTTGGGTTGACTGTCAGCCAGAACCTCAGGCAGCCACCCCCTTGTTCTTATGAAAACTGCCTGGAGATTTTTAATGATGATGAGCAGTTAGGATCTTGGTTTTAAATCTTCTCTGAAATGCAGGGCGCCATTCCCTCCAGCAATGCTGGGATATGGATTCTGGGTTGGCAGCAAAGAGCTTTCAGAAAGGTGAATCCTGACTCCTTAAGCGACCATGACTTCTATCACAGAGTGTTAGGTTTCATCAGAGTTTTAACCCCAACTAGCCAGGATAAATTTATGATGAGCTGGGTGATTTCAAAATAAAGACAGTCTCTGTCATGGAATTTAAACTTGGGGATTTGGGAATGAGCATCAGAATTGTAGCACTTTTCTCCCAAACGCATAGTGCAAGGATCTTGGATTACATGTCACCACTGTGTTAATTCCATGTCCATATTTAAAGAAGCTTGGTGACACAACATGCAAGGACAGTTGCTACCAAATGCTAGTGCTACTCCTTCTTAAAGGTCCCTGAAAGAACCACAGGAGGGGAGTGGAAAAATCACCGACACGGAAGGCAGAATGGGTTGGAGTTCTAGCTCTGTCTCTCACTGCATAGGTACCCTAGGGCTTCCCCGCAGCCCATCCAAACCTCA
The DNA here is from genome assembly GCA_004027165.1 of Ctenomys sociabilis. Classification (NCBI taxonomy): domain Eukaryota; kingdom Metazoa; phylum Chordata; class Mammalia; order Rodentia; family Ctenomyidae; genus Ctenomys; species Ctenomys sociabilis. The sequence continues at coordinate 27,447 of PVKA01001312.1, read as the reverse complement.
TACCAGAGAGGGCAGAGAGTCTGGGCTCTGCTTTCCCAAATCTTTTTAAATGATCAAATCTGTTACTTTCTTGTTATTATGCTTTTTACTATAAATACAAAAGGTACCATTGACGGTGACTGCCATGCCTGAGACTGGGAATCCAAAAGACTGAGCTGGCCCAGGCCTCCTTCCATGCAGATTGTGTGTTTAATCTGTCCTATGGCTAATGACTGCAGCTGCTTCCTGCAGAGCCTGTTATAAGATCTATAAAAGGCCGAGATATTATGGTTTCAGAAGCAGGTAATGAGCATACACAGAAACCACATGGTTTTTTTTCTTTCCATTTCGATTTTTAGTTTGTGGGCTTTCTGCACAGGAGTTCATGGGTATGATGCCAACTCTCACAGACAACAAGGATTTATTGTATTAATAATCTGCAAATTATGGATTGCAAAAACAAAGACATTTGGGGATTTCATTGAACTTCTACCAAAAAGATGCCTGCATGCTGAGGTTTTCAAGTTTTTCTCTGTGCCCGGTTGAAATTAATTATAAACTATACATCTATTTGCATATTAATTATGGAAACATACCATGGAATATATTTAGAATATAGTACAACAGAAAAGCATGGCAAGTCATGAATACTGGTTCCAAATCAAATAAAATACCCAACTAAGTTTACCCCCAACTAGGTTTAATAATATCTTTCCTCAATTCTCTAGAAGTTTAAATCATTCAACATGGTAAATGGGAAACCCATGTGCAATTTTTTATTTCAGATTGATTGGAAGAGTATCAACTTGAACTATGACAGAAAGCCTATTCTGAGGTGAATTTGAATGTTTGGGGTTGATAGTCACCAGCATGGTATGAACACTTTGTTCTATACCTGTCTCACGTATTATGGGTCTAGAAATAGAATTGAAGTTATGAAAATCATTTTAATAAGTGAACTGTTTATTGAAGGTTATATTTGATGCACGAGCATGAAGTATTAGTACTGTACACAGTGTTTTTCAAGGCCCCTTACCAAGGTACACATTTTTCACATAGCATCTCCCTGGACCACTGTTCTTTGGGAAATCCTACTTTTGGTTGCTTATTGTCATCTCCACATGTCTCCATTCCCTGCTGTCTTCTCAGCTTCCTTTGTTGTGTCCCTGAAGCCTTCACCTGGAACTGGAGCTGGGCAAATAGAATGGATGCAAGCAGAACCACATCTGCTTCTTTATTTTAGCCTTGTTTATTTCACTAGAGCTTATCCTGCTACTCACACTAGCCCTTTTCGGCTAGACCTTTGTGTCCCACCCACAGTCTACTTGCTTCTAACCTGGGAGAGCAGGACTGCTGTGCTCATTGAGACAATGAGAATATCTTGTGGCCAGGCCTACTCTGTATACTGCACAGAGGTTTATTCAGGATGCAGTCCATTGTCATAAGATGGAATTTAAGATCCAGGGTCAACTGTCTTTTGCAGACTTTCTTATACTCACTGTGCTAGGGTTGTTTGATATGTCATTCTTGCAATTCAGTCCTCTCGGGAAGTTCATCCCCTTCATGTGAAAATTACAACTGCAAAGAGAGATCTGGAGGGCCCAAGAAAGGGAAAGAAAAGGAGAGAGAGCAACAAAAAACACTTTTCTAGCTTCTGTTATATAATCAGCACAGTGCCAGGTGCTTTGCATACAGATCACAGCCACAATCCCATATTAGGACTGAATTTTGAAAGGGTAGAAAAGTGAAGAAAGAAAGAGGGGGAGAACAAGTTGGGTGCTAAATAGAGGATCTCTGTTCAGAGAAAGAATTGTACCACCTCTTCAGACCAAATTCCATCTGGGTCTTTATCTGTCCCTTCCCGCTGGGATGGCAACTCGCCCTACAGCCATGCTCTGCTCTGTAAGCTCTTCTCCACTGGCTTCCTCCTCTTCTGTGCATTAAGAATGTTACCCCTTATGGGCTCTTCACCATAACCTCTCTGTCTCCTTCACTCTCTCACTCACCCAAGTTCCCCAATGACTCTTTGCACTCAACTCTATGTAGACTGGCTTTGACCCTGCAGTGCCACACAAAATTTAACCAGCAAGAACACTATTAACCTCAAAATTGTCAAACCCTCCAAAAAATACTGAATTTTCCCTTTCCTTGGAGGATGGGCAGCAAATCGCATTCTTGACACTTTCTCTTCTTTGATTTATTGCTGCTGATCTTTTGTATGTCTCTTAACACTTTGGTTTCCTCTGCTACTTACTGCTGGTTTATCCTCATGCTCCCCTCTTTCAATGGTGGTGCCTACAAAATGTCTTGTGCTACCTCTCTTTTGATTTTATATACTGTCTTGGATCAGCTCTTTCATTCCACTGTCTCTAACTTTCTCATCCACTGTTGAGCACTGTTTCCTATATATCAAGGCCTCCTCAGTTCTGACTTATGTTTTTGGTGTTTGCTGGGTATTTCCATGAGGAAGTTTCCCACTTGAGCTCTTATTTATTTATTTTGCATTTTTTGCTTTTTGGTACCATGGATCAAACTCAGGAACCTTGTACTTGCTAGGCTGGTGCTTATGCCACTGAGCTATCTCCCTGGCTCAAAGTCTTTTTATTCCCTCTCAGATGTGCTTCTCTTCCCAGAATCCTAGGTTACATGGCACATTTTCCCAGGCACCTAAATTGGCAGTCACTCACTTCCCATCTAAACTTCAAAGTACTGCCTCCTCTCCACCCAGTAAGCCTGAACTTGACATAATGGGCAGAGTGCTCTCTCCCTCTCTCCCTCCCTCCCTCCCTTTCTTCTTTCCTATCTTTTTGGTACTAGGAATTGCACTCAGAACCTTTCTCTTGCAGTTAAGAACCTGTGCCTTGGAGCCATATCCTTGTCCTCTCTATTATTTCTATTGAAGTTCACAAGAAACAAACAAACAAAAACAAAAAAGAAAACAAAAAAACAAAAAAACAGGTATCTTATGATGACCTTCACAACTCTTTTAACAGTGGGCATGACCTGTGTTTTCCGGCTTGTCTCCTACCCTTCCCATTTGTGAATTCTCATTCTAACGGACACACTGCCATTATACTGCTCTGTTTGCAGCTCCTTAAATATGCCTAGGTCTCTCTCATTGAGGCTCGCTTCTTTAGGATTGCCTTCCTGACCATGAGCATGCTCCATGTAATTTTAAGGCCCATTTCTCCCTCAGTCCCCCCTTCCTCACATGATCTGGCTCACAGACCCTCTGAGTTCTTTCTCCACATTATAGGGAAGACTGGTGTAGGCTGTGTCACACTACAATGCGGTGATCATTTGTCCAAACTCCATACTAGACAGAGGGATTCTTTCTTCCCTTCTGCCTTCCTGTGCCCTGCAACACCATCTGACATGGTTCCTAGTTAAAAGACTAACCAATTTGAAGCTGTTTTACTTAACCTTGCTCTTCTCAAGTGTCACTGACTTCCAAATGGCAGGGACTCCTCTCCCTTTGTGTCTGTCCAGCACAACCTCCTTCATTGGATAGGAGAAAGACAGTTTAGGGAAACTGACATCGATTCCCTGTGCCTCATTTCTTTCATCATGAAATGGGAAGAATAGCAGTTCATTTCAACTGGCTGCCAAAGGATTCAATGAGAAAAATGCATGTGCTGTTTTATTACAGTTCTCATAATATATGCTCAATAAACATTCACGAATGGTATGGCTACAGATTTTTTTTTAGATTCCAGTGTTAGTAGTTGCTTAGGAAAAGAATAAAGGTAAATATTTTGATGTAGACTACAGCACATTAAAAGTTATTCATGCTCACGTATAACTTTCCTATTACCCTTATTTGCTTTTTAGTAACAATGAGTACATAAAATTTCACCTTATATTTTTTATCCATGTGCTTTGTTCACTTTGCCTACCTAGATCTCTATATTCGTTTTGGTATTAGCAGCCTTGTCTTTCAGGAAACTGTTAGCACCACAAGTCACGTGGTCCTAGTGGGGGTTGTTGACACAAATGCCTTGTTAGCTCTATTCTTCACCCATAAAATAGGGACCTGAGTTGAACTAAACCAGGATGCTCCCTTCTAAGATTTGGTCATAAGACCAAACCTCGTTGGCACTAATCATGGCCATTGTTATGTGTTTCTGAGATTGTTTAGCTCTTTCCTTTCTGGTGTTTAATTGTTCATTTCTTTACATGACCTTTGAATTCATTGTATCACTGATAAATTATTTTTTCCTTAGATTTGCAAAATTATGATTCTATCACATGAAATAAGCATTACCAGTACAGCCTTGGTCAGCAGTGTCAACACTGAAGGAATAGTTATCTTTCAAGCAAATGAAATTGAGAAGGAGATGATTATTTTTAAGTATGAGACATATTTCTGGTTTCAAAGATTATAATCTAGGGGCCGGGGTGATGGCTCAGTGGAATAAATGCTTCACTGGCAAGCACAAGGACCTGAGTTAAATCCCCGGTTCAACAAGCAATCAAAGATTATAATCTAAATGTGACATGGAAGCAAATTCAAATACGATTTAGGAACAACTGAGTGACAAAAAGTTGATAGCCAGTATTAAGTTAAATCATATAGAACTGCTCTTTTGTTAAGGTAAAATCTTTTTCCAATTTTGTATCAGTTAATGTAATAAAATTCTAATGGAAGGAGGAGGAGCAAAAGAAGTAATGAGAAGAACAAGATGAGCAGTCTGAAGTGGGAAAAGCTTTGTGTAGGAGGAAACTCTTCTGCCATACCTGGAAGGATGAGAAGGCACTGAGAGAAAAGAAAGGGTCTGGCTGAGAGGAAGAAAAGATTGAAGAAAGGCAGAGATGAGGAAAAGCATATTTTTTGAGGGTCAACAAAAGAGCTCTGCCTGATAGCAACAAAGAATGCAGCAGTGGAAAGTAGTCAGTGATAATCACGTGAGTAGTTGTGCTACACAAAATGGAAGTCCCCAAAAGTCCCTGTACCCCAATCTCTAGAATCCATGAATATGTGAGAATTCATAGCAAGAGAAAATTAAAGGTACAGACAATGAAGACTGTTAACTACGCAATTTTAAAATATAGATCTTAATCCAGATTTTGCTGGTGAACTCAGAACATTCACAAAGACACTTATAAGTAGAACAGAAATGTATAAGAAAAATATGGAGTATGATCAGAAGGACTGAATGGACCATTGCTGGCTTTGGAGATGCAAAATGGGGGCCAGGAATCAAGGAATGTGGGTGACTTCTAGAATATGAAAAGAGTGACAGAGTTTTTCCTACACCCTCCAAACGCTGGATAGTTCTGCCCAAAACCTTTAGCCCACAGAGACCTAAGTTGAATTTCTAGCATTATAGAATGGTAAGATAATAAATCAATGTAATTTAAAGTCACTAAACTTGGGACAACTTTTTGCTGCACCAATAGAAAATAAATATAGCAGCATTTAAAATAACTAATAAGAGATAAGGCACAGAGGCTTCCCCTTAGAACAGATGTCCAAGCAATCAAAAGTCCATGCTGAGCCCCAGCTCAGGGCACACAGGGTACAGGTGCTTTACAGAGGGCCCTGCACTTGCCTCCACACACAATAAGGAACCTAGGAGGTCTCTAGCAGAGGCATCCTCAAAGGCAGCGGTGTGGTAATGAAAGGTATGTTAGGTTAGTAGCTTCTCTTTGCACATCTTTAACCACACTAGGGGTAAACTTTCATTTAAACATTGCCTGATTTAAACACACTAGCATTTTTATAACTCTGTGGGACTCACCTGCGGGACCTGCCAGATCGTTTTGTTTGATTATTTGTGTATAAATTATTAATGCAGCAGATCTTGTTGGTGTTTATTGCTCATACTAGGCATGGTTCTTTGGCAGTCACTTCTCTCGGCAAGAGAGTCAACTAAATGAAAAAAAATTAAAAATTTATAACATTTAAAGGCTTCTTTCTTGTATAACAAAGTTATAAATTAGAAGGAACGGTAGTTTCTTTTTTCCCTCTTTCCTCAAAACATGAGATATAATGGCCACGACTGGGATTAGTCCTGAGGCTGAAAACAAAAAATAACAGAATGCTTTCAAGAAGTTTTGTGTGGGCTGGAGAGATAGCTTGGCCTAAGCACTTACCAGGCAAGCACAAGGACCCAGGTTTGAATCCCCAATGGTGTGCTGTGCTTGCCCTGGAAACCTGGGTGTGCCACGCCAGTCACTAAAACCAAGCATGGTACCACTGGGGAGGCTGAGACAGGAGGATTACGACAATGCATGGTGAGACCCTGTATGAAATAAATTTTTCATAAAAGAATAAAGATTAACAAAAAGTTTTGTGACCCACTTCAGGGGATCATCCTGAAATAAAGTACAATTCTGTCTACTTTTGCTTCCTTTCCTACAAAAGTAAATAAAACTATCATTATTTTTTTGGTCCAAAACTATTATTCCAGTTATGTGATTAGTGATTTTAACATGTCTTCTAAATTTAAAAAAGTCACTTACATGCATGAAACTTTTATACATTAGAAGTCATTTAGTTGGTGAGTTCTCTAGTCCAATCCCACAGCCTGTTATCCTAGTTGTTTAGCTTAACTATTGGTTTCTTACTTAATTCATATCTCATAGGTTATCTAAATAACACTCATCTTAAAAAATCAGTCTTATTCTAAAATATTCTTTGAGGTTGAGTATCTCTACTTTGAATTAATTTCCTACAATTTTCCTAAAAAGTGTGAATCTATCCCTAACAAATAAATATATAAACAAAATCAAATGTAACTGAAAATAAACCATTGTGTGTATGTAGCAATAATGAACTATAGAAGAGAATACTATAAGACATTATAAATGGAATATATTTATAGTAGTATAATTCCTAATACTTCAAGCATGGAAGCAGCCCATATGTCTATCAATAGATAAATGGATAAAGAAAATGTTGTATTGATATAGAACGGAGTATGACCACCACAAAGGAAGCTAACCTTGAGTCATTTAGAGGAAAATGGGTGTACCTTGACACCATAATGTTCAGTGAAACAAGTCACTGAAGCTTAAATGTGCTTTCTCTTATATGAGAAAGCCAAGGTATGATGAAAGAACAAGGTAAAAGATAGGCAACGGAAAGTGGGGAGCTCATCCTTTTCACAGGGGAAGGGGACCAAGAGATGGAGGCAAGGGTAAGGAGGGGGAGATGAGAGAAAACAGAATTTTGTACATGACATGGACATGTCACATACAAGTGCCAAACACACACAAAGAATGTAAACATTATGTACTACAAATATGTACAAAAAGAGAAGGAAAAAGGATTGAGAGATGGGGGTAAGGAGAAAGAGACAGAGAAAGGAAAAACGACGTAGTATGTATATATACTAACTCTCCACTGGTAAAGCAAACATTGTGTAGTACACACATGTAGTAATAGACAGAAGACAGACAAACAGGCAGACAGACAGACAGACAGAGCACTGGAAAATCCAACATTTCTAGGCCTAGAAATACTCTATTTATGAAGTACTTTCTAGCTGAGATCCTTGCTAAATTACACTGAGAAATAAAGTGAAGAGCCAAGCATAGTAGCGCACACCTGTGGCCCTCACACTGGGAAGGCTGAGGCAAGAGGATCACTGCAAATTCAAGGTGAACTGAGGCCTGCCTAATCTACACCGTGAGGCACTGTCCTAAAAATAAAATAAAAGCAGACAGGCAGACATGCAGGGAGAAGGGAGGAAAGGAAGAACAGAAGGAAAGAAGGAAGGAAGGAAGGAAGGAAGGAAGGAAGGAAGGAAGGAAGGAAGGAAGGAAGGAAGGAAGGAAGGAAGGAAGGTAGGAAAGTATGGTGCTAGAACGAACCTAAGCTACTTTCTTATGCATGTATGCACTTGGAACTTGACACCATGGACACTTATTTTTGTTTAGCTTTACTTTAAAATTATAAATTTATTTTTCTTTAATGTGTATCCACCACAAGCAGATAACAAGAAGGAGAGGATTGTGGTGTTGAGTTCAAGCACCTAAGGTAGTTGAATGTCAATGGAGTGCCCACTTTTGACAGGTGTAGACAAAGGAAGGGTTGTAGAAAGAAAAAATCATAATGTGTGTGTATAGACAGTACAGTTGGTATAGATAACGCTGTGCTTCTACATAATTCTATGATAGGCAAGATCTGCACTAGTGGTGGTTGGACAGGATATTATGTTGGCTTTTAGTGCTATGGTCATCCACTAGGTAAATAATTATTGAATTTTTGATATAATTCAGCTATAAAAAAAAGATAAGTAAGCAACTACACTCTTAATTCACTGATAAGAGAGATCTGCTAAAATAATACCTGTAAATATAATATCATGTATGCACCTTGTACAATACCAAAACGTTATGAAAACAGTTTGCAATGTATTAATTCATCGACTCTGTATGGTTAAGATGTCTTGAAACTGTCTGATTGACATTTGTATTTTAATAAAATAAAAATAAATGGAAAAAAAAGAAGAGGAAAGGAAGCAGAAAGAATTGGACAAAGAGAAAATAAAATATAAGGGCAAACAAGAACGAATGATCTCTGGTGAGTCTGCAAGGCAGGATAGATGTGGTAGCTGCAGTTGAAGAAACTTGAGGTGAGAGTAGCATAGAGTAAGAGGAGAAGGTACAATTGTGGCCAGTCTGCGTGGTAATGATATACCCCCTCACCTATGATTCAAAGCCATTGTAAGTCGCCCTTGCATAAGTATTAGGTTTGTGTCACTATACATATGCTAGCTTTGTGTGTAGCTGCAGACTGAGGAACATTATGTTCTCGGAAGAGTTTTGAGGAGAATTGTCATTGTCTTGCCAGACACCTGGCCCAGATAAAAGTTATTACAGGGTCTTCAAGCCAAGGGAAGCTGCTCTTCTTGAATCCAGAGACAAGCTAGGAAAAAGAGTCTCACATAGATGGGGAATTCGAAATTCTCAGCTTTGATTCAACAGATCCATCTACTCCACTCATCTCAAGGTTAGGGGTTTGGCTTGTTCTCAGTCAACGGCACGACTGTCACATAAGAAGCTTACTGAATCTGTGTATATTTTCAATTTGCAGAACTAAATTCTGAGTCTGATTTTTTAATAGGTCAGCTCTATTATTATAAGAAGAGACTGTGGCAGTAGCTATAAAAGCTGTGATTAAAAGTAACCACAAAGTTTCTTGGGCGGGACTTTAGTTTAGTGGCAGAATACTTGCTGTCATGTGCAGGGTCCTGGGTTCCATTTCCAGGATCACAAAAATGAGAAAAGAAGAAATAGTCTGGTTCTCTGACAGTGATTGGAACCTATAGTTCAAAGTTCTAAACTTGAACCAGTTCATTCAAATTAGACCTCTTACCCCACCATTCTGGAAATTATCGCCATTATTCTGCCTGCATGAAGGCCAAGCTCAGCAGTCTGTTGTCCCCTTACACCATGGGCGTAGTAGAGGCTTCATCACCCTTAGCTACACTTCCCCAAATGCTTCCACATGCCATGGCATCCTAGCATCTCACTTCTGTTGGCAGCATGCTCACTTGCCATTTAAATCTAGGGGTAGAACCAAACCAAGAGGCCCTTAGAGGCCCTTGGAGGGCCTCTTTTCTAGGAGTACTGCTGTTATAAATAGAGAACAATCAGAGTCCAGCAGGGAAACAGAAACCACACGAAGAGGTTGAAAAAGAAATTAGAAAATTGAAGAGCAAAAGTCAGTATCATCAGAGACCCGGCAGTTTGGTGAAGAGGCCCCACGAATCCATCCCACCGGGTCACATCCCAGCGATCCACCTCTCCTGATGTGGCCCCACCTCACGGTAGGAGCATGACTGCCTAGCACCCCAAAGTCCAGCTGCCTTCCAAGAGCTCCACCCCTGAACACCTGGGACTGTGGGGAACCTTTTAAATCTCAATCCTAAAACCTTTTTAGGTACTTTCAGTGTGAACTGAGGCCAGACAGATGTAAAAGGTTGTTTTGAAATGTCCCAGGACTGTAATCATTCTAAACAACCAAGAACTGAATATCTAAAATAGAAAAAGAGCAGACTGATGATCTCTGCAGAGAAAGAACTGCAAAGAATCTAGGACTGGAGAAAAACCTACAGGTCCTTCAACGCTTTCCTAAGAATAATAGGATCCAGTGATTCTCAGAATGGAAGAGCCCAGCGGAGTAGGACAAGGGAAGACTGGGGTCTTCATCTGCTCCACGTGCTGGCCAAAGGCAAAACCTGCTTGGCAGCGCCTATAGGAGGAGGCGAGGCCAAGTGAAAGGAGTTGTGTACTGGCTCCATCAACTCCGGAGCCTTCCTCCAGAGGCTGCTGTTTCTTTCAGCAGCACAAATCAAGCAACAAATGCTCTGGCACAGAAGGACCCAGCCTGCACCTCGGGCCTCTGCAGGAGTCTGCCACAGCAGCTTCCAGCCCTGAGCTCTGATGGCCCCACATGCGTCACTGAGGCCAGAGGCTGCCTGAGCCCGCGGTCAGAGGCCTGTGAGTGATGTGGGCTGGGGTGGTGGGTGCACACTCTGTTGGGACTCTCTCTGCTTTGGTCTTGACCACAGCGTATGAGATGATTGGGCACGCTGGGCCTCAGCCTGTTTTGAGTTACTCTGCATTGCATGCACATGTACAGCAAATCTGGGAACCCACAAATGTTTGACCAATTATTTTGCTCCTCTGCAAAGTGTTTATTAAATTTTGAAAAACGAGATGATATAAAGAGACAAACAACAGAAGCAATCGCAAACCCCAAAGGGCTTTGAATCCATAAACAATTTTTGAAAAATAGTCAAGCAACTTTTCAACTATGTTTCCAGAGTAGTACAGAAAACAGATCTCTCTTTAAGATTCCGGACATTTTTAAGTGTGTCAGAGTGACCTGAGCACGTCTGCGGGGACACAGGGAAGTCCCCGTACCGGACTCTCGCAACGCAGCAGAGGCAAATACCAGCCGTGTGGCGTGATTCCCTGGTGTCACTGCGTGTGTATGAGAATCAGGAGAAAGGGCAGACAGGTCATGAAATTTTGTCTCTTTTTTATAAATTTATTTGTTTACTTTTTTTAGTGTTGGCTCTGCCAAGGATTGAAGCCAGGTGCTTCTTCATGCAGGACAAACACTTTACCAGCAGCCCCCGCTTCTTTTTCTTTTTTAAAAAATGTATTTAGTAAGGGTCTACAGGGTCTCACTACACAGATCAGACTTGTAGTGATCCTCCTGTTTTCAGCCCCCTAAATGCTCAATCAGTCTCAGTGCGCCCCCTGAGCAGGCCTGCACGACACGCTGGGGATAGAACCCCGGTCCCTGCATCTGCCTAAGCAGGCTCTTTAATCCACTGAGCTATCTGGCCGGCCCTTACAAACCCTTTTTCAAAGTTTAATTTTGAGACAGGATCCAATAAGCTTCCCAGGCTGACCTCTAACCTGAGAACCTCCTGCTTCCGCTTCTCAAGTAGTTGAAGTTCCATGCATGCACCACCACGTCCAGCCCACTTTATTTATAAAAAGAAGTGCTTCACCTACTCCAGTGTTTTCCTATCATTAACAGTTATCCACTAGGAGGCTTGAAAGCAATTTAATCAGTCACAATCAACATTTAAAAAGCAAACAAAACAGAATCAAATCAACACGAAAATATCAAAGCCTATCACGGGTGGTAAAAGTAGTTCTGATTTAATGAAATTTCTGTTTCCAGGTGTGTATATCTCCAGAGAAATTGTTTTGCTCCTCTATCATATGTTTATTAAATTTTTAAAAATGAAACAATATAAAGGGTGAATATTAAAAGCATCACAATTAAGCAATCAGTTTTTATCAGTTTTGAATATGTTTAAGTAACTCCCTACTTACTGGCAAATAATGGTTTTGTTATTAGGCTATGCAATAAAATTTTGTTACTAAGAAGTTTGGTGAGGACGGAAAGCCTCTCGCTTATGCTCCATCCAGACCTTACATGTTGGGGCCCTCAGTGGCAGGAAGCTGTGCCCACAGATACCAACCTGTACCTTCTCTAGTGCGCACCAGGCTTCCCTGCACAGAGTTAATTGCTTTCGGGCATCATCTCATGGAACACCCTCACCACTATGTGTTAGGAAATCATGATGCTGTTTTACAAGGACTGGGGAAATTAAGCAATCTTGGAGCTGCTCAGAGCATATAGTTGGCAAGAGAGCCAAGATTTGAAACTTATAGGCTGACTCCCAAGTCTTTAATTTTTCTTATGATTTGCTGCCAAACATGGAAAATTCTGAGCATCAGTTAGCAACTGGGCCCAGGGTGAAGATGGGCACAGGTCCTTTGCTTGGATCTAATGCGATGGCTGATGACCAACTGCTTGCCTTCTCCTTGCTGAGAGGCAGGCACTGTGCACTTCAAAAGCCTGCCCAGCCCTGGAAGGAAAGCATCAGTTTATCTCTTTATATTTTCTCTCACTTATCTGTCAACCAAACTGTCCTCCTGGACCCCAGAATCCCTGTGCCAGAGAAGTCACACACTATAGACATGGCTTGATTGGAAAGGGAAACGTCAACCTTTGCCAATTTAGTATGTGTTGCTACCCTGTCTGAGGGCTATAAGTGAAGGCTGATTATGTGGACTGCAATGGCAAAAAATATTTAGCCCAGCCAGAGGATGGAAAGGTACCATTAAAGCTTTAACAGAAGCTTAAACTTCTAAACCTTGCATATATTTTCTTTCTCTCCTACTTAATACTACACAAAGTCCTAGATACTGAGCAGCCCTAGGTCCTAGAGTAAGGAAAAAACAAATACATCCCTTTAAAAAGGTATTAAGACTCATTGATCCACTTGAAATTTCAGCATTGGCTGAAATGGCTTTGTTTTGTGGAAATTACTAACTAAAACATTAATCCTTTCTCTGGCTTACACTGGGAATAATTAATAGCCTAGGTAACTATTAGGTCATCCTTTAATCTAACAAAATTACAATGATATACATACAGGGAGTTCAAATGAGGGTCGCAGAAAAGATTCATAGTGACATGTAGGAATGTGAATCTTTCATAAAAAGATTCTTTCATAGAAAGATTCATAGGCACAAGCTGAAGAGGCAGGCTCAGGCAAAGGTCAAAGTGCAGGATGAAGCTTACTGGAGAGGTTCTAGAAAAGCTCTGAATTACAGTTTGGCAAGAGGTTACCACCTTCCTGGATGACCACAATCTTTCCACACAGTATGCTCCATTTTCCAAGGTGTTACTCCATGTAACACTCACAACCTTCCTTTGAAGTAGAGATTTGTGAAAAATCAACTAAGATTGAAAGATGGGAGAGGACATGCCCCAGGTCACCCAGGTGTGAAGTGACAGTCTCACACATCCCTGACCCTTCTTCTGGCGATCACAGCTCTCTTCCTAGGCAGAAGGGCTCATGGACCCTTTCTGACAGATGCCAGAAAGCATAAAGCTGTGTTAAGAAAAATAGGATTCTGGTTTTGATGCCCATCAATAAAATAAAAGATTGAGGAGGTGCACATGTGGTACAGGCATATACATGCACAGCACGCAGAGGGTCACTGGGAAGGAAGAATGACATCTGACCTGAGCTTATAATTCAACCAAAAGCTATTCATGATTAAAGCAATTGAGCTTTGCTCGGATCTCTGATTCTGTCTTGACTTTCAGTCCTGTGCTTCTTTCCTCATCTCCCCGCCCACTTTTTAGTGGCCTTTGTTCTGCGTTCCTGAGCCATCTGGTTGCAAAGTATGGTAGGAGCACAGTGCAGCAGGCTCATGAAAAAGCAGCACAAAAAAATAGTGGGAGTGAAAACAAAAGACATGAAGATCCTGAATTTTTAATTTCTCTTTTCAAATTGAAATATCATTGCTCCTAGTTGAGATGCAAAATTGCAAAGGGTGCCCTGGGTCTTCAAATAAGAGATTGGCAGGTGTAGGAAAAGGAAAGGGTGTTCCCAGTCTTCAGTCTTCTTTGCCTTCCCGGGGGCGGGGGGGGGGGGGTCAAGGCTGGGTTCAGGCAGCCTGGACAAGGCCTGGGATCTTCTCTGGACCAGGAGGGTGCATCAGAGGAGGGATTTAGAAATCGTGTCAGCATACCTGCTTCAAAGGGACCCCACGCTGTGGTGTGCAGCCCTTTATCCCGTGGAACTTTTTAACTGGAAGCCAAAGCCTTGAGCATCTCCTTTGTATAGAAAGCATATATACATCCATGCGTCTGCCATGTGAACACATGCAACCACTATCTCAAATACCATAAACCTTCTCTCTCCCCCTTTCTGTCTGCCTGTTTATCTACAATCTGTCTATTTAAATTCTTTTTAAACAAGAAGGGAATATCTTTATGCCTGTTTGTAGGAATATTCTACATCCATCTGTTATTTACATCATTCGTTTTCCTGAGGTGTCTCCAACAAATCCTGGCTGGATGCACTGTATGTGTTATTAATAAAACAGCTGTAAAAATATTAACTGTACGGCCTAATTGTCAGCCCTGATTAGGAGCCAAGTTTATCCCCGGATGGATGCAGAGACTCAGAATTTGGGCTTCCATCCAGATCTGACCCTTGCAGCTCACTTTACATTTGATTCTTTGACCATTTAAACAACTCTGGCTTCTTTCTCCCAGGGATTGCACATCTGGCTTCCTCATCTCCCGGATCCTGCAGGTGGCGCTGCTCCAGCTGCCTGAATGTTCACAGCCGGGTCTCTATCCTCCTCACCACACTTGTGAAACACAGTAGCCATATGCTATACAACTGTCTTCTGGTGATTTTCAAGATATGTAGAAATATTGTCAGCGTTGCCTTGCCTTGCACACTAGTAAGAAATGGCATTTGGAGACTCTATACTGGAAACACACGCTTGTTAAAAGCATTGGGTGAGGATATCAGAAAACCTGGGATGGCTAGACCTGGAATCAAATAGACCTTTCTGCCAAATCTTCTGGATAGGAAAAAATAAATGAAATGTTAATAGTGCATTTTATTTTAAATAAATAAAATGAGGGCAGAAGCCAGCAAATGAGGCATTTTCAATACTGCTCCATCTTAGAGATAGTTGGATTTTCCCTAATTGGCTGATACCTAAGTAAAACTAAAGTAAAGAAGAGAGATTGGGAGAAACCAATCTGTATAAAAAAATTTGATTGGGGTACCCAGGAAGACTTTGACATCAACTGTGGCTTATAGTTCTTAACTGATCGAAAAGTGGCGGGGAAAGACCATCTCCTCAACTGTTATGGTAATTTTCTTAGTTGTATACGGCATAAATAATCTGCCAATATTTCATAAGACAAGAGATTAATGGCACCATGAAAGTGTATAGACTCAACAACACTTAACACAGACATGATTAAGCCTTTAAAAATTGGATAAGATTCAATGTTTCATATTAATCTTCAGTTTGGGATTTCCTTTATAATCATAATATTCCACCTCACCAAAGTTCTTTGGACATTTTCTAGCAGGGGTCTTTGATTTTACTTATTTTCCCAGGAATATTTCAAGACAGCTTTCCTGCTAAGAAAGATTTATTTGAAGATTCTCTGTCACTTCACAATTTTCAGGCCACCCTTGAAAATGTTTCCAAAAATGAGCTTATGTTGGACTCATTGTTACAATTCTCTTGAGTATTAGTATTGACAAACCATTAGGATGCTAATGGTTTGTTTGACTTCTACATCACTTGTAAAGACAAAGTATAACTTTAGTTTAAAAGAGGTGATGAAAATTGTAGAAAAATTGTAGAAACTTTTCATTACCATTCCTTAAAAGCAGTTGCAACAGGATAGTAATAAAACCATCAAACATGCTACTTGGAGACCTGACAGCAACAGAAAATTCAACCCTCCATTATCTTTGCATTAAAAATAGATAATTATTTTTATACACAATTTCCCAAACTGTCTTCACTCTAAAATGTTTTTGTTGAACAATTGGATTAAGTTAAAGTGACTTTGTGAAGACCAACTGTTATTAGCTTTGAAACAATGAATAATTGCTTGATATTTAATAGAAACTACTTTCTTCTCCTCTCCCTCCACTGAATTTATATGTAATGTTACCTGAGTTTAAAAGTGTTGGTGTTGCAGTTTGATATCTTGCAAGTATATGTCAAATTGATTGTCTTTTCAATAAAGCAAAAAAATAAACAGAATTTAAACTTAATTTTTTTTGTATTTATTAGGATATTCAAGGTCTCACTACTAGATCAGACTCATAGTGGTCTGCTTGTTCATAGCTTCCCAAGAGTAGGGACTACAGGTGTGTACCACCATGCCTAGTCTCAATTGCCATCTCAGTACGCCTCAGGGGTGGGGCCAGCATGGCAGGCCCGGGGATTGAACTCCTGGCCCCTGGGCCTGCTTTCAGGCTCTTTAATCCACTGAGCTATTTGACCACCCCCTTAACTTAAATTTTTGTAGGAGTAACATCATGCTTTTGCTCCTGAAGGTATCTATCCCTACAGCTTCTAACAAACAACCACATACTGACAGCTCCTAACAAACAACTATGTACTAATGCTGCTCCATATCCATTTACTAGTAACTGGGTTAAGCAAACCACATGCCACAGCAAAGGGGACTACATTTAATCCTTTTCTCAACTTCTGTGTTTTGCTTTCACAGGATAAATATGCTTTAAGCAACTCAATGTTTTTTTCTGAAATATTAAACATGCTTCTTTTGTTTGTTGAGTACTTTCTATGGTATTTAGCATTATAGTAGGTAGTAAGATGGAGTCATATTAAATGTAAACATGCTTCTTGCCAATAAAAAAATTGTATAATTTGGCAGGGGTTCACATGTCTAAAATCTCAGTACTTGGGACATTGAAGGAGGAGGGTAAGTTTGAATCCTTCCTGGATAACTCAGTTGCCTAACAAAACCTTGTCATAAAATAAAGCATTTTAAAAAGGGATATGAATGTAACTCAATGTGAAGAGCCTAGATTCAATACCTCGTATAAAAAAATCAATAAAACAACAAAATTCATACGTAGAATGAGGATAGCACAGAGGGGAGGCACATTGTATAATGTGGTGCGGAATGGTATTATTTACACCTAGGCGGAAAGGTCATTTCATGTTAGGGAAAAATATTATGGCATAGTTAAAAGATAAAATCTCATACAGAAGACAATGGAGTGCTGAAGTATGAAGAAAGAAAAGAATAAGTCAGTACTTTCCAATTGGTAGACTCAGAATACACTAAGTTTCTTGTCATCAAGCCCTAAAGCTAAATAACTTTTTTTTTTTTTAAAAAGACAGATGGAAACTAGTTGGTGAGCTCAAAGACAGGATTTTCATATAATCAATGTTTATGATGTGAAAAATGCCTGTGTTTAAGTATCTGGTATACAATAATAACTTCCTGAATAGATTTAAGGCCAGCACAAACCGTATGTTATCGGTGTCCACTAAAAACTTAGCATTTCGAGAAGGTGAGACATTCACATTCTGTGATAGTTTCTGGAGATGGATAGAAAAAGTGCTCCCTGAAGGTGTTTGATCACTGAGAAGACCACTGAGGGAAAAAGATTAAGTCACATTGCTGTGGGAACTTAAAGTGACAGAGTTTTAAAATGACAAATTCAGGAAATAATAACTATGTAAAACGAAGTCCTGACTTTCTATTACTTTTGCCTGGAAAGATGGAAAAATTAATGTCAGAGGAGATAGAATTTTGTTTAGAAGAATATCCTGATGAGCCCTTCTTGTGTACATGGTATTTCTGCTGTCTTAGGAGATAAGACAGAGAAAACAGATAGCTAAAATGCACTGAAAAAAAGTAGCTGGATTTGGAAGTTCGTCCCTGATTCTTTACTGGTGGTTGAAGAGGGCTGAGCAACTTGTCATGATGCTGGCAAGGAGCCTGGGACGAAAAGGCAGCCAGCACAAAGTGCAAGTGGTATGGTAGCCAAGGTACGGTAAATAGCAGTGGTAATTAATATTCATTTGCCGATTGTTACTTCTGTACTGCGCAGAAACCATCCTTTCTTACCTTAAAAAATTCAGCCAATATCTTCCCAGGGATATGGTGGAGTGCTGGGAAAGAATGAAGCAACATTCAGCTTGGGTCAATGCCAGGAAGAAAGATGCTCTGAGCTGTGGAGCTGAGAGAGCTAATTCAGAGGGAGGCTGCATAGAGAGTGACTTAGAACATAAACCTCCAGGAGGGAACACTTAGACATCTCTGAGAAGAAGAGATAGAGAGATGGAGATGGAGATAGAGAGGAGAGACAGACAGAGAGATGCTGAGAAATAGAGACAGAGAGACAGAGATTTCCCATTGAACATAAGAAAGCTGACACATTTTTTAGATAGCTAAACAAAAGGGAGAAGTCAGGCTTCTGATATACAGATCACTTTTAGTGACATTGAATCACTTAGCTGAATAGAAAAATGAAAATCCATCTGTGTATCCATCCATCATTCATCCATCCATTTGAGGTTATCATAGGAGGTACATCAAAAGATACAATGATTATTTAATTTTGTAAAATATTAAGGTGAATGGCACATTGCTATTAATTCCTTCTCAAAATGTTCCCTCTTTCTTTGAATGAATTTATCCTATCCTACTTGCCACTTTTTGAGGCAATTGTAGAAGTGTCTAAGTATCTTTAATTCCATTGTCCTGATTGCCTCTAAGTCCTGAATTAATTAAAACATGTAATTTTATGGGGTCATTTTCATGTTAGGAAAAAACAGAAATCACATGGTACTACATCCAATGAATAAGGTGGATGGGGGTATTGCACTTGACAGAAAGTGCCATGAATATTTTGAATCAGCTGAGGATATCAAAATAGCCATTAAAAACACACAAAAGAAGATTTTACAATCATTTCTGACAGTGGAAAGAATGATGAAATAAGTATACTGAAAATGAGGGCAAGTATTTTGAGAAGATTAATGGCAATATGTCTTTTACTATTTTTAAATTTAAACATCCACCATATTATTTGAATGTGTTTTGTATGTGAAATATCACACTGTAAAGGCAGAGTTTCTTCCCTTTAGATTTTAATGTTGAGAACTAATGCATGACTACAGATTATTAAATAGATAAAAACCAACTATCTGAGTACTACAGTGAGGAATATACCAACCCAAGGAGCTAAAATGGAAAAGACAGAGATTTAAGTGCCTGGAAAGAGTAAGAAAAATTTCCAGGCAATGGTTGAGCTTTATATGGCCTTCATTAATGATATGAATTTGATAACAATTAAAAGAGGGAGAATAACATTCATAGTGATTCATAAATACATACCAGGTATTTACAGTTTATAATTCATTATGCAATTGCATTATAACATCTGATTTATCATCACAACTACTCTTAGAAGAGAATATTATTATTATCTCTTAGATGAGGAGCCTGAAGCCCACAGTTTAAGTGACAAGTTCAAAAACATTAAATTAGATCATACAAGTAATTCAATAACCAGAATAGGGGCCAGGGAGATGGCTCAGTAGAATAAGCATTTCCCCGGCAAGCGCAAAGGCCTGAGTTCAATCCCCAGTTCCACACACAAAAAAATCAGAATAGTTTTTATTTTAATTTCATCCCAGATTGAAAAACATTCTTTAATTTGGCTATCACCTTAACAGCTTTGATAAATCCTGTATTAAACAAACAGGATATATATAATGAAATTTAAACCCACAGAAGATATAAATTAGGAAAGATCACTTATGAAATTGTTCATTGTTCATCTGAACGGATGAATCCTCATTTTATGACATGTTTCTCTGAATGTTTACGGATGTGTCATTTTTCTTGAATCCACTGTAGAGGCACACAGTGGGCTCGGGATAGACTGAGGACCCTGCTAGGTGCTGTCTCCTACATCCCAGCTCAGCTTCTTCTCCTCCTGCTGTGGCCCACACCACTGAGATGAGAACTAGGGACTCTGTCCCAACAAAGCTTTACTTCTCCCTTGTACACTTTTCCTCTTTTGTGAAAGAATTTCAGCGATTTTCACTTCTACCTAAATGCTCAAATAAACAAGCATTATACCAAGTAAAAATAAGCAATTGCTAACACAGTATTTCTGATAGCACAATGAGTTAGCAAGAAAAAGTTTTTCTTTCTTTGTAGTTTTTAGGGAAGGATCTACAGAGTGTTCAGGATCTCACTACTAGATCCAACTCATAGCCCAAGGATCAAATCCCCGGCTCCTGCATATACCTACAGGCACTTTAATCTGCTGAGCTATTTGGCCAGCCCAAGAAAAAATTAAGGAAAACATTTATTTTTCTTACTCTCATTCTGGATAGAGGATGCCAGAATTATATGCCCAAATGTCCTAGATCCTTACTCTCATTCCTGCAGGGAAAATGATACCTTCCCTCCTCTGACAGTCTTCATTTCACTGTATTATCTTTAGGTCCTGGTGAAGCAGTAAGAAAGGTAAAAAGACACAGCACTTTGACGACTTTGAAAGAAGGGGGTATGAACAACTGAATTCACAGGGAAATCAGGGAATTCCCATGATGGCCACACAGAGGAGCACTACTCCACAGAGGGGCATGCGGTGGGCCACACTCCAGTGTTGCTTCTGTGACAGAGTCCCTGGGCACTGTGCACCACGCTGACCTGGAAGCTAGTATTGAGTTTTCCAGTGGCTGTGATCACAGTCAGCTGTGCTGACTACAGAGAAGGATTCTCTGCATCTTCTTGCTGCTGCTGCTTGAGTGACACTGGAAACCAGCACATGATACCAACAGCAAATGACAAAAGGTACCACAGTGATCATGAAATAGTGGTGATGCTAAGTGTAATGGTTTGTGTCTAGATGCCTTCCCAAATCCTCATGCGGTCATATACTTTTTTTTTTTTTTCTTTTCTAGAGGTGATAGAATCTAGTGTGTGTGATTGATCTATAGTATAATGCTGGTACTAAGAGTGCTGGGACTAAGGATGGATCATTTCTGGATCAAATCACTGATTGGATTAGCATGTCCCTACTCCTGGTAGACTAGATACAATATAAGGTGTAGAAAGAGGCTTTTCTTGCTCTCTATTGTTGCTTTTGCTGTCTAACACTCCATGACACTGCCATGAACTCTTCCCCTCTGCCATGTGACCCCTGCTTTAGAGTCAGCCACATTTAGATTGAAACCTCCAAAAACTGTGAGCTAAATAAACCTTCTCCCTTAACTTTGGGTGTCAAGTATTTTGTCTCCATAGTGAGAAAAGTAACTAAAACAGAATTTGGTACCAGAGAAGAGGGTTCATTGCTGGTACATTACATGGCCATATGGCTCTTTGGAACTAGATTTTTGGAAGGGAAGAACTAGGAAAGGTTCAGAGATGCCAGCTGAAAAAGTAGAGCTAGAACACCTTAGGCTGTAGTGTATTGGAGATTCTGATCATAGCTCAGGAAGACAGAACGTTAATAGAAATCTTGCTGATAAAGACCAGGGTCAGGAGGTTTCTGCTGGGAAGAAGGACTGCAATGGTTTTTGGACTCCAGATGATCTGTAATACCTCTGAAGAAAGTTTTCATTTTTCTTATGACTTTTGCCTGAGACTGAGATTAAAGGTAGCAGATTAAGTAATCTGGCAAAAGAAATTTCAAAGTAGTCTAATGTTGAGGCACTGGCATGGATACTGTTGGGGCTTTTAGACAGATTTATGTTGAGAACCAAGAGTAAAGAACACAGCAGAATGATTTAAAATGATGTGAATTTAGCCAGAATGCAAGCTCTAGTAAAGCTGTGGAATGCAAAGATAGGGCAAAAGAGATCTTCATTTCTGATAAAGAACAGGAGAATAGAAAATATAACCTGGGGACATCATAAGAAGCAGAAGGACTCCACACTCTGCAGCCCCATAATTGCAAAAGTGAAAGATTTTGCTCTGAGAAGAAAGCCCCAGACCACCTTTTTCTAGAATGGCATCAGTCTAGAGAATTTGTTCCTCAGAACTGGATTCAGAGTGCTCAATGATCCAAGTACTCGATCCCTTCAGCGTAGAGAGTGGGTTGCCTGGCTACTGCTCCTGCTAGCAGCAGACCTTGGCATCATCCATGGGGCACTGGTTCTAGGTACAGGCAGGATGGAAGAGCTGTGGTGTCAGGAAGGCTTTCAATCAGATTTAAGAGTAAAGCCTGCGAGTCCAGGCAATGTGCCCCTAAAAAGTCAGTGTGTGAAGCTGGGAGTATGAAACCAAAGGTGCAGTGGAGATTTCAGAAGTTTGGAGAAGCCAAGAACATGGATATAATCTGAGGAAAACTGCAAGGAGGCTGCAGAGACAGTCCAAGAGAGAAGCCATGGGAGCTGGAAATGCCACAGGGGAAAAGCCACACGGGCACATCTGGCCACGCATTGCCTCAGAGGTTGCACATAGAACTACAAGACTTAAAGTCTGCCTGGCTGCATTTTGTATTTGCTTTTGTCACATTCTTTTATATCCCGATTTGTAACTAGAAATGGCCATGTTTATCTTGTGCCACTGAATGTTGGAAGTCTTCAACTTTCAACTTTCTTTTCACTTGTACAGGGCTCACAGTTAAGAGTTTGGCTTACATTTCAGAGAATACTTGAGACTTGGACTTTTCAGCACTGCTGAAACTGTGAAGAATTTGGCAACTCTTGGAGATGAACTAAATGTATGTTTCGTGAAGGACTGCAAAGGATTCTTGGGGAGGCTGAGGTGGAAAGTTATGGTTTGTATCTATCTGTCTCCACAAACCTCATGCACTTTTAGATGGGGATTTTTCAAAGGTAACTAATCTAGAGATCTTAGATGGTAGCTGCATCTAGAGTTCATAACTAATTCATGGCTAGGATTGAGGGTGGGTGATTGCTGGATCAGTCCACTGTTGCAGTGGCACTACCCTGATCCCAGCAGTCTGCTAAGATAAGCAGGGAGGAAGACTTCTGTCTTCTGCCACCATGTCCATCTTCCCTTGCCATGTAGCACCCCGCCTTTAAGCCAGCTAATTACAGACTGAAAACTCTTACAAACTGATGGAAATAAACCTTTCTCCTTTAACTTTAGGTATGAGCATTTTGTCTCAGCAACAAAAAATGATTAAGACAATAAAGAAGAAAACTTTCCTCACCTTTTCTCATAGCACATACACAAGTTCAATAGTTTAAAAAACGAGATGAGATTTCTGATGAGATTTCTGTAATTTCATAGTGACTGGAGGCTGCATAGTGCTCCTCCTTGTCGTCTGTATGGTGAGTTAGAAATTGAACATATTTACATGCAGCTGGTCCTCGTTATCCATAGATTTCACACTGGAAGCTATTTGTAACCCCAAATCAATACTGAGGTCATGTTCCCAGTCATTCATGAGCATGTACAGAAGCAGAAAAAAAGTTATACATGTTTAATATGCACATTTCTAGCTGAGATCAAATAAGGTGACAGTTTAAACTATTGCAGCTTTCATACTACAATCTCTTTTGCATTGTGGTTTGGTGTCACATGTTTCACATTTCTAAATTTTTTTTTTTTTTTTTTTTTTTGTCTTTTTGAGACAGGGTCTCACTATGCAGTTCAGGCTGGCCTTAAGCTCACTTTGTAGCTCAGGCTGGTCTCGAACTCACAACAATCCTCCTGCCTCAGCCTCCCAAGTGCTGGGATTACAGGCATGCGCCACCATGCCCGGCTACATTTCTAAATTTTTATTGATGATTTTGCTGTTTAAAAGTATCTGTGGGAAGGGCCAGCCAGATAGCTCAGTGGACTAAAGCTCCTGCTTCTGCAGAGCATAGCCACTGGGGTTTGACTCCCCCAGGAGATAGGGTTCAATTCCTCAGCATGCTGGACTGGTCCTGCCTCTGGGCATGCTAAAATGGCAGCTGAGACTGGGCGTAGTGACAGGTGCCTGTAATCCTAGCTATTGAAGGACTGGAGAATCGTTACAGGTCTGATCTCTGCAGTGAGACCCTGCACACCCTGTATACTCTTTAGGCCCTTTCCTAAATTCATAATAAATAAATAAATGAATAAATAAATAATAAATAAATAAAATTACCTGTGAGGGACTGAGGTTTAGTTCAATGATAGTTGAACAATTGCCTAGCATGTACAAAGCCCTGGGTTCAATTCCCAGAGTAAGTAAGTAAATAAATATATAACTTACCCTTAAATGTAGTGCTAACATGCCATCAAGTGCCCCCATATGCAAGAACATTGCTTTGTATCTTTTACGCATGAGTTTTAATGTTGAGCTCAGGTTGAGTTATAATGTGGCTGGCCTTGAGTTTAGTGTTATCCAGTCAATGATACATGTTAAATAAGGTGCTTTGAAACAGAAATAGTCAAAAAATAAGGTTATATACAGTACTGCTTGATTGTCAAAAGTTGTGGCCAGAGGCTCACAAGAACCTATTTCTGTGTTTCCCTTAAGAGAAATGGCTCCATGTGCCCTTTGGTGTCTGCAGTTATGTTATCAAACATATCTATCATGAATAATGAGACTTCATTATTAAATTTTTGGCCCATTCAATTATGTGCAAAGTGTCACATTAACAATTAAAATAAAAATAGGTGGTAAGTTCTGCAGTTTCCACCAGATCCTGATAAACCAACCATATCACATAGAGAAGAATTCAATACAGATTGTCACTCACCAAATGACATTGGCCTCAGCAAAAGGAGGGTTATTTCTAGAGGGAAAGGAAATCTTACAGGGCAATCTCATGTAAAAGAAAGCCCCTAACAAGGACCCAGAGGACAGCTCTAAGCGCATTGACAGTGTAGCTCTGGTGGATTGGGGCCATTTTTTCCTGTTATAAACATGGCTATAGTTTTCCAGGGGACTTCCTGAGCATCTGAGCTCAGAGGACCCTTGGCATGTGGCATCCCAGCTTGCACATTTGTGCAAGCAGGCTGTTGACCCTTTCTAAGTATAGGCAATATTAGTGAATAAACAAAAAAGCACACAGCCTGTGCCTATGCGAAGGCCAAGTTTGCACCTGTATAAATGAAAGCTGACAAGTTTACAAATGAATGTGGCAAATGATTAGTGATAAATGACGTATAGGGGAGGAGCTAAAAAGGGTCATCCATTTGCTATCTGACGGTCTTTAAGTCTGGGAGTATTTTAATCCATATTTAGGGTTTCACCAGTTACATACTTGTATTGTCCAAGGAGCAGTTGCAGTTCTCAGATAAGCCTTGTGTTTAGGCTGAGTTTTTCCATATTTCTAGGACTTAATAGTAAAATAGAACTGAAGTGCAATAAAGACATCTGGAAGGTAAGTACTAAATGGATGAGAATTTGGGGCTGTATCTCAGTGCTTATTCTTAGAACCTAGCTCAGTTCTTGCCATAGGGAAGGCACTCTGTAAATGCTTCTTGGTTTAGTTTCCTTTAACACATTCATGTGCTATGATCTGCCAGTGGTAATATTCCTGAAAGCAGGGCATCTTTTGTGCCATGTTTCCTGTACTTGCAATTTTTCCCTTCCAGCCCAGTGCCCCAGTCTCAATCCTGTCCATCCACTGAGCAGCTAGAGATTTCAACCGAAAAGATAACCAATGAGAAGAGGCAGAAGTTGCCCTATTGGGCAGTAGGGCATTAAGTTCCCTTCAGCCCCCTTACCTGGACCTTTATCTCCAGTGGTTCTGGTCCTGGCCTGGGGAGGTTCTTCTAACAAAGCAACACTCTTTTGTCATATTGAAGACTTATTACTTATTTATAGACAACTAGAAGTGCTCTTGCATAAGATATTCTGCTTATTTTAGAAACAATGGAGATGTCTTTAAAATAGTGCAGTTATTGTTTTTGTAGCTCTTAAGATTTTTTTAGATTGAAGAGTTCTTCCCTTTTCTGTCTTACCATCCCCATCCAGAACTCAGTGTCTGTCTAGGACTTCTGGAGGGGCAGGCAGTGGCCTATTGGGAACTGGAGTACTTGACCTTCCCTGGGATCACTGCTCCCACCTGCATGCTTGAAGTACTCCCTGTGACTGTTTATCTAAGCCTAAGTTTCTTTGTCATATTTTTTCAGGGTGAAGTTCCTTATGCCAGTGTCTTACTGTGGATAGGTAAAATTTTACTGCTCGTACTTGTTACCCTTTTGTTGTACGCTGAGTTTTTAAAAAGTGTGATAGGCAGGATTTGGTCTCACAAATTCATACATTTAAGTCTTAACAGGAAATGTAACTATATTCTAGCAATTAATAAAGTAAAAAACAGTATAAGAATAGGGTCATTAATCTAATAAGACTGGTGTCTTGCAAGAAGAAAAAGGACACCACAGTGTATTGTCTACCACGTGGCTGACACATAAAGACAGAAGAAAAGGAAGCCACTTACAAGCTTAGAAGACAATCCCCATGAAGCACTGAACTAACCAGTACCTTGATGCTGGGCTTCCCATCTTTCGCAATTATGAGAAAAGATTTCCATTGTTTAAAAAAGTCTAATCTGCATGATCATGTCAGCTCTAGTCAAAAGATTCCTTACTTTCTCCTGTCTATATGTTTCAGAAGTTTACACAATAGTTGTAGCATTAAAACTCCTAATTTGTATGTCATAAGGACATTAAAGCACAACTTGCCTCCCATGAAGCCTTATTTCTTTCCCTTCTATTATAGAATTTCTACTTCTGCAAAGTTCAGTTCAGACAAGATCTCATAAATGATCAAAAGAAGGCTTGCCACTTATCATATAGGATCTCTCACTTAATCTCTCTCTTCCTCCTTGTGGCAATGTCCACAGTACATCCTCCAAAGCCCACAGCCATGATGAAGCCTTGTCTCCCTTTCACTTCTTGAAGGTCCTACTGCTGTGGATGTGACTGTCCAAGCAATACCATGTTCTTTGGAATTTTCAGCTCAGCAAACCATTCTTGCTCCTACTTCCACTCTCCCTAATTATCCTCCATGCCACGAGACCAGGCTTCTGCTCCTGTTTAGAGTCCATTAGATGCAATTCTCTTTCAGGAGCTGCCTATTAAATGTCCAGAAGTCACAAAAGGATCATAATGTATTTCTGTGACTTCAGTTCCCCCTTTATTAGACAGAAAGACAGATCAATTATTATAATGTTTTCTGATAATGGAAGATTGCCCAATTAGTGAGGGGGATTTATAACTGTCTTCTTTACATTTGAACTGTTCCCTCCTGTTTTTTCTTCTTTCTTTCTTTCTTTTTCTTCTTTTTTTTAGGTACCAACTTAAATTTATTTTTTTCTTTTTTTAATTTTTGTTCTATTGAAGTACAAATATTAATGAGACAGTTTTAAGATACCTTGACAAGATGGATTTCATAAATTAATACATGGCAAACTGTTTTCATAATGTTTTGGTATCATAGAAGGTGCATACATGATATTATACTTACAGACATTATTATACCAGATGTCTCTTATCAGTAAATAGAGTGTAGCTGTTTGTGCATCTTATTTTTTATACCTGAATTACATCAAAGATTCAATAATTAATACTTTCTACTTTGTTATTTTCCTAGTGGTTGTCCATAGTACTAAAAGCTGACATAATATCCTGTCCAACCACCATTAGTGCAAATCTTGCCTCTCACAGAATTTTTTTTTTTTTTTTTTTTTTTT